>LDKF01000001.1:328322-388955 GCA_001026735.1 Rotylenchulus reniformis
AGTAGGATTCAAAAAATCTATATCTTGAAGCGAAATTTTTTTGTGTTTGGATGTAGTATTTCTCTTTAAATGTCTGATTTCGGACGTAATATCCTTATTCGTCTTTAAATGCCAAAGGAAGATAAAATCTTTAAATTCCAAATGAAAAAATTAATATAATTTCGCTTCAAAATATAGATTTTTTAAGCGAGTTGAAAGATTCTTTATGGCAAAACGGCAACGTGGTCTAGTGGTTTATCACACAAGACACAAATCCTGGGACGTGGGTTCGAATCCCACCGCAGTGTCGGTCATATACTCAAGCCCGTGGGGAGCATATCCCTTCACGTAGCCATTAGCCGAGCGGTGATGCAAAGCAAATGGTGAAAACAGGAATACTAACTGGAATACCTAATCAGATCCCCTTCCCCTCCTCATATCAGAGATCTAACGGTCCATTGTGGTTGTAATCCCGACTGGCAAGCCCAGAAATGGAATAACACCGCCGACTGAGAACACAAAAAAACCTGTATGTTATTGGGGTTAGAGGGATAACTCTGCCACCATATGTTATTAATGCCTTTTTATTAATTTTGTGCCAGATAACCACCTCCACGTGTATTTCACATGCGTTCCAGTCATAACGCGCATGGCGTTCCACTTCCTCAATCAATGAAGCACCGACAATGTTTTGATTCGCTTCGTTCATGTTAGAGTGTCGTACCGCGAACATGTCAATCTTGGTCACCCTTTCAGGTTGTTTGACCAATCGACAAAATGCCAACATTTCCCGATTCTGATCGACAACGCCTTCCGCTACCAAGATGACGCTTTCCGCGACATCGGCATCAAGCAGTTCGCGCGCGATGACGCGTGCGTCTTTTTCACTGATTTTTCCCACACTATCAGGACCGTATTTGGTGTAGTAGTCGGATGCAACAGCGTCCGCGTGATATGCGTCACGCGCCAACGCGGCCAGTGCGTCAACGTCGGAAGCTCGCGCTTGACGCAGAACCAGACGTTCCACTTTTGGGATCGCATTGTTGTTGAGCATTTCGTCTAAATAAGTGCAAATACCTATAATTGTCCTAGCACCACTCTATCTATGTAACATTGAAAATGTAATTATGGACGAAATTACTCTATCTATGTAATAGATGAAATGGTATATAATTATAACATATGATAATGCCCAAAATAAAATAATTTTTAATTCTCAAAAAATCAATTTCTGTTAACTTTACACCTTTTTAAAGTTTAAAAAAACGCACGATGTACCCCAAAAATAGTAGAAAAGTGGACAAAGTAAATATTTATGTAAAATAGACCAGAATAAGCTTGTAAAGTCATAATTTGTCCAAAATACATTAATGAAATAAAATTTTTTAAACTTTAATCGAAATATACTTGTATTAAATAAATACCTTCTTTTTGTTTGCCTTTTTCCTTGTCCTTGCTAAAACCCCACGCCGTATCCGTCATATCATCATACTAAAGATTTGAAATGATTATTTTTTGTAATTTTTTAACTAACAAATAAGCCAATAGTCATGAATAAATTTGAATTTATGGGTTAAATGTTAAAAAATTCAAATTTTTTCATGAACCCAGTCACATAATTTTTCTTTCCACAGTATGCACAATTACAGCTAAAATCGATTTTTAGATAAAAAAAATTTTAGATATGAAAAATTAGCAATTCTGTTGAATTATTGGATTGATTGTCTAATAAATAAAAAAAATTCTAAAATTTTAGATATGAAAAATTGGCAATTCTGTTGAATTATTGGATTGATTGTCTAATAAAAATACCGTTATATTACGTTGTTGCTCAGGGATTGCACCCAAAATTCCGATTATTTGAAAAAGAAGACAAATAGAGTTTAAATGCATTTTTATACTAAAATAAGTAGTTTGTGGAGTATTAGTGAAAAGTCATTCTTTAATGAAAAATAGAATTTTTGAATTATTTATTTTTCGATATTTTTCCTTAAATTTTCTAAGTTTATAGAATAACAGACTACATAATAATGGGTGTGATCATTTTTTTTTATTTCAGTAAAGATCGTCATGACATCCATTTAAGTAAAGACAAATAAGATTTTTATTGAGATATGTAATATGTTAATGTATCGATAAAATCAATTAATGAATCAATTTTGCTCGGAAATATTCACGTGCATTGATTTATTTGGATAGCAAATTTTGAGGGAAATTTTACTAAATTACTTCCGAATTTCGAAACTTTCCATAATGTGATATTTGAAAAAGTTCAAAAATATTATATTCCTTCATTAGCATTTTTGAATTTGCATTTGTTATCAAGTTATCTGGCACTTCTTTTTTGATAATATTTATTTTCTTATGGGTTACTTTTTGAATGTACTCAATGTAAAGCCTATATACTTATGCTAAAAGGATGTTCAACTATAAATATACTAAATAGTAAATAGTATAATTGCTATATTTTAGTGCAAATTTCCGCAAATATAATTGATTGGCTAATGAGGCAATTCTAGACAAAATTTACACATTCTGATATTAACATGATTAATTTAAAATATATTCAAAATAGTCTCTATAAAAGGATTTTAATATTTTTACATTTGTTTTTCTTAATTTCTGAAATTATTTCAATTTAATTCTCTTAAATATATTAATTTTTTGAATATATTTGTATATTAATTTTAACTAAATAAATTAAAGGATTATTGTTAACAATATATAATCATATTAATTTGCTTATTAGCCAATATGTTTTCTGTTACATTGCTTATTAATATTTGATTTCCGATAAAATTGCGTAAATACTCTTATAAATTGAATGACTCATTTTTCAAGCATTCTATTTTTTTATAAGATTTTACCAGAGAAATATTTCATGAATTTTCCCCGTATTTCCGTATAACATTAAATATTTTTCAGAAATATAAAAGTCTTATATATTTTTTAAAACTATAAATAATAATGTTGACTCAAAAAAATATAAAAATATAATAATTGTAAGGAATTTTTTGAGGTTGAATATGATTGAAATAAACCTATATTAAAAAATTGTACTTTTAACCCTTATCATAAGTTTTATAGTGAAAATTTAACTTTTGCTTCCTGTGAATATGCCTTAAACAGAATAAATGCTTAAAAATCCTACACAAAATTAAAAAACCGGCTAATCCTCAAAATATCCTCATAAAAATCTCACTCATCAGATAATATACTATGAATATGCTATTTTATTCTTTTGGATTGGCTTTTTTGGCAGTTATCACGGTTGGCGGTTCTCCAACAGATAAGCCCAACGATAAACGAGGTAAAAAGACATAGGATTCAAAATCAAACTATAAAGTATTCTGGAATGATTGATTAGTCAAAATCAAAAGGAATTATTTCAAAGTGGCTGGTTAAATAAACAAAAAAAGTAGTTGAGTTTTGTATTTTAGAAAAATAAATAAATAAGAACGTTATCTATAAGAAGGTAGACTCATAATTTAATAATTCTAAATCTAATTTTCCAGTTATTATAAATAATATATAAATTCAAAAATTTTGATTTTTAAGGTTTTGTCATGGACATTGATTACACCAGATTTGGGCCAACATCGCCGATTGCTCCTCTGGTCCTAGATGGTGCTATCGGCACACTTTTGGGCCAATTGGGCTGGGATCTGGAAAAGGACGAGCTTTGGGGTGGTGGTGCCATTGTTGATGCGCCGGAGTTGGTGGTAAATTTTCATATAATTTTGTAAATTTAATAATTTTTAGGTGAATTTCGTTCGATTAAATTTTCAATTATTTCCCGCAATTTATAGACAAATTCAGGCCAAAGTCCACGAGCAGTACATCAAAGCTGGTGCCCAAATCATCGAGACCAACACTTACCAAATAGCCTTACAGACGCTGAAAGACCGCCGAGGGTACACTCAGCAACAGGCGAATATGGTCCTAAAGAAGGCTGTACAGGTAGTAGTGACAATCTTCCGGGAATTATAAAGTTCAAAAATATATTTCATTTATTTAAAAAAAGGTAAGTTCTAGAAAGCTTTGTTGAGCTGTAAATTATGAGCAGACACTTATTTGTTTTTCTAGAATGGAAATTCTGGAAAAGAAAAAATATTCCTATTGAAATATTGCCGATTATTTTATTCCAGATGAAAGTCCGAAAATCTAGATTCTGATTTTTGTAAATTTTGTAATTCTGTATATTTTTTTACTGTTTTTTCCGATGAGTGACTAAAGCCCTTGACTAATTAATGTCTTAACAACAAATTCTGCTTTTGGACCATATTTCTGTTTATTCAGATTGCGCATGATGCCATTCTGGCCTCTGGCCGTCCTGTTGCTATGGTCGCCTCTGTTGGGCCTTATGCCACCTATTTGCGTGATGCCTCCGAATACACAGGTGCCTATGTGAAAGCGCCGAATTTCAAGGAACAGATTATCATCGACTATTATTTGGAACAGGTTATATTATATAAATTTTTTCTAAATATTAAAAATTAATTTTGAATATTTTTTTTATCTTAAAAGTATAGGTATAGAATTTGTTGAACAGGGGGGGGGGAATCAATCAATTGAGGCTTAATTGAGTTTTTCTTAAAATTTTTTTTAAAGAATATAAAGTATTTCTTGAAAATCTACAATTTGATTTAGGCCGATTTAAGTTAATTGTTTAATCCATGGTCTTTACAGAATTTTTTTTAAAAATCTTATTTTTTATTTGGGCATTTATTAATAGCCATTTTAGTAATGATTAATAAAGTGATCTTTAGGATTCGGATCTCTTTAATAATCCGTCTAATTTTCAAAATTACTTTTATACCTCATCAGTCTCGCCCTCTGCTCGATGCCGGTGTGTCCGTGATCAATTTCGAGACCATTCCTTCGCTCAAGGAAGTGGAATTGGTCGGCAAAGTGCTAGACCAATTGCATCGGGAGGGACGTCAAGCGCGTGCTTGGATATCTTGTGCATGCCAAGACTCTCGTTACACGAATGCAGGGGATGCATTTGCGGATGTTGTCAGGGTTGCCAACGCGCATCCTCAGGTTAGCTAATAAGCGATACCAAGGAGTCAAAAATAGAATCAATTTATAGATGAATGAAAATTGAATTAAACCAAACATATACAGGGTGCGCAAAAAGTTCTTGAACTTCTTCCAAAGACAAAATATTTACAAAGATATAATTCAACAAATGCTTTTTTCTAATAAATACAATCCTTAGGATGTAAACTAAATAAAAATCACAATAGAGATCCGAATTTATTCATATTTACCAAAAAATAGAGTACAGAATTAACTCGGGTCGAGGTTCACTTCGGTCGGACCTATTTTTCCAATAAATGTTGTCTAATTTAGCTTTATCGAATTTTTAGCCTCATTCTTTTTGCTGATATTATAAATTGAACATTTTGCTACAATAATTATCAAATAAACTAATTTTCTTCATTTGATACTGAAAACTTTTTGAGCCAATCATTTTGGGACCAAAATTCGATCTGTTCAAAATTGACCAAAAAAAAACAAAAAAAAATTATTTTGCATATTTTAATATATAACAACTCTGTTCGGGCTTATTCTTAAAAATAAATGATGTCATAACTTTTTTTAGCCTTTTTATTCAATTTATGATCATTATTACAGACCAAATGTGAAAATAAGAAAAATTACAAATGGTTTTGGGTCATGAATCAATTCCGTTTCAAATGCTCATTTCAAAACAACTTTCAAAGAATTTGTTCTTGTGAATTTTATTCATAAGACTTTCAGATCCAATAAATAAATGGCCGATTATTTTATTGGATTGAGATTTTAAGAGTTTCTAGGTCACAAATGTTTATCCGAATATCTCGAACACAGTTTTTTCATAGGGTACTTTTCTTGTTTTCATCCCGTACGCTTGTTCACCGGTCTATTTCCTCTCAATTCTTAATTTTTATTTAGTTTACATCCTAATGATTAAATTTTGGCCGAAAAAATCAATTTTTGAAATACATTTTTGTAAAAAATTTGACTTTGCGAAAAATTCAAGAACTTTTTGCGCACCCTGTATTTGAAGAGAGGAAGATTATGTTTAAGTTTCTTATAATTATAAGCTAAACCAGCGAACTATTAATGGAAGAAATTTAGGAAAGCTCTTATGTCAGCTTAAAAAATAAGTTCGAAACTAAATCTACAGTAAAATTAGCAATTTGTCAATTTTGCCTAAATTCATAATAAACTTTTGCTTGATTATTTCGGATTAAAAATAATCTTTAAAATGGAAGATATTCTAAAAAAGATAATTAAATGGTTATTTTTAGGATGAAAAGTTTTAGGGAATTTCCTTAAGCCCAAATAGGGCCCATTAGGGGGGGGGGGAAAGGCCCAAAAAAGGAGAAAATAGGGAGAAAAATGGTGAAATAGGCAAAAATATGCAAAAAAATTTCAAAATATGACCTTAAAATTTAAAAATTTCGTCTAAAAATATCAAGCATTTTTAAAACCAATTTAACCATATCTTGAGATGTTTTAAATATAAAAATTGAAGATTCATAAAAAAATATAAAACTAAAAAATGTTAAAAATATTTTGACGAAATTTTTTCACAAAAATTTGTAAAAAAAATTTAAAAAATTTTAGAAAAAAACTAAAAAATGTTCTTAAAATTTTTCAGAATCAAAAATTTAAAAAAATTTGTGAAGAATTTCTTTAAAAATAGGCAAAATATGGAGAAAAGTCGCGAAAACCAATTTAACCATATCTTGAGATGTTTTAAATATAAAAATTGAAGATTCATAAAAAAATATAAAACTAAAAAATGTTAAAAATATTTTGACGAAATTTTTTCACAAAAATTTGTAAAAAAAATTTAAAAAATTTTAGAAAAAACTAAAAAATTTTCTTAAAATTTTTCAGAATCAAAAATTTAAAAAAATTTGTGAAGAATTTCTTAAAAAATAGGCAAAATATGGAGAAAAGTCGCGAAATAAGAAAAAATCCAGCCAGGGTTAAGAAATTGGAAATATAGGGGGAAAAAGTTCATCAAAATACATTTAAATATGTCTAAAAACGCGTTTTTGAGCGTTTCCTACGATTCCTTATTTTTTAAAAAGTAGGGAATTCCTTAAAACTTTTCACCCCAGTTATTATACCATTCCTGGTGAAGATATTCACAATAAAAGAGTACGGATTATTATCGCCTCAGATTGTGGCCATCGGCATCAACTGTACTGCACCGGAACACATAAGTGGACTGCTTGCGGAGGCCGGTAAAGTGGGCAATACCAAAACATTGGTGGTGTATCCAAACAGCGGGGAGCTGTATAATTCAGAGACGCGCAAGTTCGAACAGTGCAGGTAATGATGGTAGTGATGAAAATTTTCAGGACTAGAACTTTTCACTTTGCAAAATGCATATCATTTGGTTGAAATTTAAGTAAAAATGTTAATTGCTAGGAAGAAAACGATGGAATATTCAAAATTAGCTCTATAATCGACAAATAAATAAATATGCAAATAAAATTTAAAAACATACCATTCGATCCAAGTACAACTGTATTCTAAACACATATTAGGAGAATCTATGGAGTAGAAATATGTATTAGTCTTAATTTACAATTTTAAGAAAATAATCTTGTTTTTTTTAGAAATTTTTATGCTGTTTAAATAACATTTTTGTAACCAGATATTCTTAAGCAGGAATTGTGATAATAACACAATTGCGGACCATGTGGCACACTGGTATGCCCTTGGGGCACGCATTTTTGGAGGTTGTTGCCGCGTGACGCCTGCACAGATTGCTGAAATTGCCATCGCTTGCAAGGAGCTTAGCTATGAAAAGCTAACCCGATGTAAGAACTTACATAAAAAATAGATTAAAGATTTTACTCAAGAAGTTAGATGAAAAAAAATACTAGATTGCATATTGGGATTTAAGTTACTTAAAACAGTAAATAGGTATAGATGAATATAGTGATGGGGCTTCTTTTTAATATGCAAAAGTGGCAATTAATCAAATTTTTAAATTCTTTTTGAAATAAAAATCACAATATCACAAAGTAAAAATTATATTTATCCAATCATTTATAATTTTAGATTGAATGATACCTACACATAGTAAATATGGAAAAGGATTGTTTACTTTTGCTAAAAGAATTGCTATTATTGCTAGAGAA
Source organism: Rotylenchulus reniformis (assembly GCA_001026735.1). Classification (NCBI taxonomy): domain Eukaryota; kingdom Metazoa; phylum Nematoda; class Chromadorea; order Rhabditida; family Hoplolaimidae; genus Rotylenchulus; species Rotylenchulus reniformis. The sequence continues at coordinate 336,455 of LDKF01000001.1, forward strand.
TTTGGCTGGGAGTAGAATGGAATAGATAAAATATATTTACATGTATCATTATGGTAAATGTTTCATTAGTAATAATATGGTAAAAATGTATAAAAATTTGTTCCTAATGCTCTTAATATTATTTCAAAAAAATGAATGATTTCCAATTAAAATCAGCGATCAAATCAGAATTGTCCATTAAAACTTTGATAGTAAATTACTATGAGTAATGGTCTATATAACATATAATAAATAATAACAACCAACTTCTGGGTACGGTGATGGGTAAAAACAAGGTAGCCGGAAACCAATGACCAACCGCAGGTCTGATTCAAATTTCGATAAATCAGAAGTAGCAACTATTAAATTGATAACTTTGTAATCAATAATTTAAAAAAAATTTCACATGATTTACAAACAATTATTCTAGAAATCAAGCATAAGTTCTATAAAGTTGTTCTTTATATTTTTGTTTTTGGCCTAATAAAATATTTAGAAAAGAGATTTGTTTGATCACACCCACATTTTTTATCAGTCTATACCCAATGTACAAAATTTAACATTGTAATTTATAAACTATCCATTTTTATGCTATCGAAATATACCGAAAAATTAAAATCGTATTTATCCATACACTCGATTGATCATTTTCTCCTTTTCCTGTTGAATCTGTCTCCAAATTTCGTCCATTTGGTCATAAAATGTGTTATCCTCCGTTTTTTGATTTTCCATCTCAATTTCAAAAATTTGGCGTTTCGTTCCATTCTGATCATTTTGGCGTTTCGTTCCATTCTGATCATTTTGGTCTTTCGTTTGATCATTTTGGCGTTTCGTTCCATTCTGATCATATTGGTCCTTCGTTTGATTATTTTGGCGTTTCGTTCCGTTCTGATCATTTTGGTCCTTCTTTTGATCATTTTGGCGTTTCGTTCCACTCTGTTCATTTTGGCGTTTCGTCTCGTTCTGATCATTTTGGTCCTTCGTTTGATCATTTTGGCGTTTCGTTCCACTCTGTTCATTTTGGCGTTTCGTTCCACTCTGAACATTTTGGAGTTTGGTTTCTCTTTCAGAGTTTTGGCGCTTCGTTTCATTCGTCCAATCTCCCGTCACCACTCTGGCCATCCCCAAAATGCGTTCTCCTACCTCCTTTTCCACTACCGTAACCGCCTCTTTGTCTACCGTATCACCATTGTCTGGCCACTGTATAACCCGCTTTTTCGTCTTCTCATACATCTTTAGCGTGTTTCCCACTCTCTGCTTCAACACTCGCTCAAAGTCCTCATCGTTCTCCACCCTCTCATGAGAGTTGTCAGAACAACAGCCCCATTCGACCATCTTACGAAAATGTAAATGTTGAAATTTAAAATATTTATCCGGATAATACTTTTATCCCTTTATTATTTCTCTATAAATTTTAAAAATTAAAAAATATGTACTTTTGCAAAAATAATACGATACCGGATTTAGGATTCGAACGAACCCTCAATTTGAATATCATGAAAATTTTTGGTAAAGCAAGGTCTCAAATCACAAAAAACTCGTTTGAGATGTTTCCTTGTCAAGGTTCTATAGATAGTACTGAATCTTACCCTAGTGACGATCCGATTTAACCGTCTTGGTGATAAAAATGTCAAAACTCTGCGCACTAAGCAGGGCTTCTTCTTGACAACTTTGGCTCTTTCTGAATGCCGTCTTGGAGTTTTATCGGTGCCTTTGTTATCTGTTTGTCCATGTGCTTTAACAGGACTTTTATTGCTAGAGCTCCTTCTGGACAGTGTTGGGTCTGTAAATTAGAAATTTTTTATTCGTGGATTCCATATATAAGCTTATATTAATTTGTATAGTTATATTTAATATAATTTATAAGAAATATAGAGGCCATGAGAACAATGACAAAGCTATAAACGCATACAAACCATGGATTTGTGAAAACATATGAATAAAGTGATGAGTGTATAAAAATTATAAGAAACATCTAATACCAATTAGAGATGCTCGAGAGTCTCGGTCTCGAGTCTCGACTCGAGATTTTTCTCGGGTTTTTTGGGTCTCGGTCTCGAGTCTCGGTCTCGGGTTTTGAGTCTCGGAAAACGAGACTTTTTTACACTGGATAATCTGGGATTTTTTCCGAAAATTTGTAAAAAAAATTGACCATTTTTCTTAAAGGAGTAACCTAAAAAATCGCAAAATTTTCTCCGGCGGCCCCTATCGGGACCGCCGCCGCCCCTCAATATATAAAAAATTTCAGCCAAAAAAATTTTCAATCTTCTAAAAGGTTAAAATTTGATTTTTTTTTCTCCGGAATTCCCTAATTAGCCTTCCGTCTACACCATTTAGAATTTTAACCTTTTTATATAGCACCTTCGTAGATTTTGCTGCAGTTCCCGCTTTTTCCCTCATGATTATAAATATAGGTCTCGAGCATCTCTAATACCAATCAGTTCCATGAAAGCATATAAAATATAATCAATGTAAAACAGGGGCCGTAAAAGTATTATATTTTTACAAAATATAAAACCCCAAATCTCGTGATTTTAAGTATACCTGCCGCTGAAGAATACGAACTGCCCTCCTCACTCGATGCGTCCTTCACCTCTTGTGGCACATAGCCAAGCATGATTGTCAGCAAAACAATTTTGCGAAAACGAAAATGGGCACTCCGAAAGTCGGAGAATGGCACGTTTTTGGCGTTATTTTTGCCAAATTTGGCGTCCAACTCGTGCAAGAGACTTTCAGTCTCGTGGGCCAACTGTTGGCGGTGTGCCAAAAATTCCATTTCCTCTTTCTCCTCGTCGGTGAAGAGCTTAGAATGGATTCGCGTTTAATATTAAAATGAATATTCTAATAATAGCGTGAAACGAATTTGAAATATTGGACATATTAAATATTTTTATTCATGATTTTATTTAAGGGAAAAAATAAGAATTTTTTTTTCTTATTCTGTGACAATTAGCACATTTAGTTTAATGATGGTGTTTCGTCCTAAAACTCTCAGAGGTGCACTTAGTTTTACAAATTTTATTAATGTGACCAATTGGACTGAAAATTATTGATAGTTAATAAGTTTTTGTATTTTCCAAATCAGAAACTTTGTATTTGTTTACATAGTTTTTGATTAGTTTATATAATTCTTACACTTTTATTCTTTTTTTTTTCAAATGTCATAAACTCACCAATATCTCACCGGCACTCTTTTTCTCTGCCTTTCTCATCAGATCCAATTGTGTCTTCGCCCGATCCCTGCCCTTTTTGGCCTCCATCATTTTCTTGTATAATTCCTTCAATTTTCCCAATTTTTCATTTTCAGCAATTTTCCGTTCGATTTCCTGCTCATTTTCGCGAATTTTTTGCTGGATTTCGTCAATTTGCTTTTGCGGATTATCAAAAACTTCTTCCAGAGGCTTGATTTTATTAGAAAACCCATCTGTTCGTTCCAATTCACTAAATTTAATAAAAATTTGAAAGGTGGAAAATTTTAAAAATTATAATCATTATGATCAAATTATGAGTTTTTCATACCAAAGATGATCAGAGTTGAACCGATAAGTAAAAATCGAATGGATAAAATATTTTAAAAAATGCATTAAAAAATCACATTACACTCATTGCCAACAAAGAATGTTCCAAAACTCATATGTTTAAAAAAAGATCAATATATTGAAACGAATATCTTGTATCATTTGCTATTGCATTCTTTATAAGCTCATTTTTTGTCAGCGATGATTGCCACAAAGGACAGAGAAAAAGTGAAAATAGATGCAAAAAAGAGAGAACACACACATAAATTCGCTTCAAGTTATAGATATTTTTAAACGGGCTGATCGCTTTCCGATGGCGACGAGTGTATGCAGTAAAATTCTGATGAATTGCTTTTTCTGTCATGAATCTAAAGATCTCAAAAAATGTATAATCTATTGATCTTTAACCTGCCGTCGATTTACATTTAACTAAAATATGTGAATATTCAGATCCTGATCTGGTTCAGATCCTGATCTGGTATTGTATTTTGTTGATCAGAATACCGATTTTATGGTGAACTTTATATACCGTATTTTATGTTCTGCCGATAGCATTTTCTTCTTTTCTCCACTTCGCAATTCCTCCAGTGTATTAAAATCTTCGATGCGCTGAAGGAACTCCGCATTTCTCGATTTAATTTTGCTGACTGTATCGTTTTGTTCTTGAAATAAATAATTTGAGAGCACACTGCTATGATATTCAACTCCCGAGATCGCTTAAAAATTTTTATTATGAAAAAATCATAGAATAAAAATATAAAAAATCGGTGCCTTATTCTACTATCTAATTATCGAAAAAGACTAAAATTAAACTCACTCATTTCATCCCAATATTCTTTGCGCTCATCTGCCGTCATATGCTTCAAAATCCATTTTCGTTCTCGGTCTCTTTGGGACTCCGTCATGTACTCCATCTGATGCATCGCATTCAGAATGTTCACTTTGCTGTGTACCTTTGCTTTTCCCTTAAAAAATAAATTATTAAAAAAATATGTTGAACATCATTACATATTGAGAAATTTTTTTTGGATGTCCTTAAAATATTCTCTGATCGAATTTGCAGTGTCTGTCAATGTAATCTCTAATTTTCCTTATAAAGATAAAATCATTCGCTTCATATTGTTTTCCTTTGGTTTTATGGAGACTCGTTGAAAAAACCGTGCGGTACAAGATTTTTCGAATTTTATTAATTAAAATCATTTGAAATGTAAAATTACATTTTTATACTGCTCTAACAAGATAATACATAAATACATAATATATCTCCACTAATTCTCGATTTTATGGATCATAATTGTGGGTCTAATTATAATCAGCAGATAGACCGAATTTCGATCTTTATTGGATATTGGAATCTACCTGTATATGCTGGTCCACCTGATAATGAATACTGGAGTACCCGAACAAGTCCAGATCGACAAGATAATTTTCCAGACTTAAGCCCTTGGTATCAGTGCCCTCGGATGCGATAGATTTTCGCAAAAATGCTTCCACTTCTTTCACTAAAATATTCGATGAATCACAAAATCCTTTATTTTTGTGCTCTAATTATTTTAAATCATCACTTCAATTAAATTTGATGATAAAAAATAAAATAAAATATTTTTAATTGATAATTTCATAAAATTTTACGCATGTCACTAAGCTGATATACGCCACCCTTGACCTCTGCCATTTTCACAAACAACGTCAGGAATATTTTGTTGATAAAATTGAGCAAGTGTTTATTGCGTAAATTACGACGCAATGGTTTTGTCCAAACAACGCATGTTTTGAATCGAAATAGGGCCAAATGTTTGACGCATCGTTTGGCGGTCAGACTCAGATCTACAATTTCGCTGATCCAATTACCAAGAAAGCCAGTTAAGAGACTCAACTAAAAAGATTTATTTTTGATTAAATATTATTAAGATGAATCTTTAAATGGATTATATGTACACCCATGCAAAAGAAAAATAATACTATGACAAGGAATGTCTAAAAAGTCTAAAAAGGTCCATATCTAAAAAGGAGAAGGGAATTATAATAGAAAAGAATAATTGAAGTGTCGGGTAGCAAAATGTACCCGCTAATTTTAAAAAATGTACTTATTAATTATTAATGTAGTAATATTATTAAGTGAAATGATTTTATTACAAAAAATATCGCAATCAATCCTTTTAAGAAATTTTAAGCCAGCTGTCTAATAGTTTTTAATTCGATAAATTTTTATTTAAAAATTAATCTTTCTCACCCCGAATCCTTGCAGCAATGTTTCAATCGGGAAGAATCGCTTTCGTCTTCGGTGATTTCTAAAATTACTGCCGAATGTCGACCGGTGTCCAGCAGAAATATCGCTACTCTTCGATTCAAATTTCACCGATCTATTGTCATGACGTTCAACAATACTAAAATGATGAAAAGTGAAAATAAATTAAAATTTAAATAATTTTCGTGTTTAAGAATTCTGCTAAAATATTTAATAAAGATAATTTAAAAAGCCGAGCAATGTCGAACGCAAAAATGAAATGCTTTAAATGATAGTTTACTCAAAGCTGATGATAACGAATTATTTATTTATTAAATGAAGCTAATTATTTAAAAAGTTGCAAGAATAAGAACAACAATATGAAGCGTGCAATTCCAATAAACAAATTTTAGGTACATTGATTCCAATCTAAGCCACAAAATTGATGCAATCAAATAAGATGAAATGGAGATCAAAATTGGATATTATTGGTATAAAAAAAATATTAGGATTTTGTTGATTCAGTGCGAAATATGTATTAATAGGTTAAATTTTTATAAAAACGTGAATTTTTCTATGTTTTTCTAATGCCAAACTTACCCGGCACTCTCCGATCTGGCAAACTGTTGTTTGTTCACTTGAATTTTGGATGCCGATGCACCGCCGTCGTCCACCACCGAATCGACGACAATGCCATCCGATTTGGCCCTTTTATGCTGATGGGTCGTTGAAGGTCGGAGGTTTATGGACGGTGGCAGGAACACACTCTCAAAAATTCTCTCATCTACGAATCCTTCATCATGATGGTGGTGGTCATCCGTATCGGTGTTGGATTTTTTGTTTTCAGCAGTTTTAACTAAATACATAAATAAATTATCGATAGAAATACAGCATTACTAATGATAGCAGGGGTGACGATTTTACGCAGTAAGTAAACCCCTAGATTTGCCAAAATGGGCCGGTCCTTGCCTGCCTTGTTTCTGACAGGATTATTTATAGTTACCAAGAAAAGTTCAAGATTCTCGAATTTTCCAACTTTTATCGATTTTTCTCTAATCTCAAAAATGATAAAAGTTTTAGAAAAAAGCGTAAAGCTCAAAATTTTATCCATATCATCACCTCCTATAACAATGGAATTAATAATAAATAATACTTAACTAAAATAATAATTTTCTTAGGCCCTTGGCCAATTTTCTTAAGAAAAGGCACAAATTCTCAAAATTTTTCTCTCTCTCGAATGCTTAATGGAATCTGTCTTCCGTTGTCAAAAATATAAAAATGGATAACGGAATCTTGTATGTTGAAAATTTCTATTTCTATCAAAAATCCATTTCTGATTGTTTGTTCACAATCGTTTCTTACTTTTTTCTAGCAAGTTATCAAGAATTTTCTTGTTTAGTCGGGTTTCCGCAATCACTATTTCACCATCTGCAGCCTCCGAATCGCTATCGCGAAACATGCTCTCCATACTCTGGACCATGTCAATTTTAGGCTGTTTTAGTCGTATTAGATCCAGCATAGATTCCATCTCCTCCACCAACATTTGGACTCGACTATTATCAGCCTCAAAATTTTCAGTCGCAGATGGCAAAGCCATGTCCAAAAGTTGTCGTGCCAATTCACGATATTTTAACGGCAAAGATTCGTCAAATTGCGGCACAGTCGCACTCTGTTGCGATAAAGAGTGGATCAGATTTATAGATTTAAACTTTTTCTACATTATAACTATTTATTTTCTAAACATGTTTTGTTTATGTTAAAAAAGTTAAATTGGTTGCAAAACCGCAATTTTGGGAAAGTGGTTATTTATTTTTAAAATAATAATTATTAAAAATAATGAAAATAGCGGATCTACATATTTGCTATTTGATTAATGATCAGAAATCTTTCTAATTTATCAATGCTTTTATTTCAATTACTATTTTATATTAATTTATCAGTTTTAGGAGATTATTTATAAAAATATTTGTCATAATTATTAATCAGACCTTGAAATAGACCAGTTTTTCAATTTGCGTTCTGTGCTCCAACAGATCTTTGCTCAAGATATATCCAAGTGTGGCAAGCTTGGCATGCACTAACAGTATATCCTGATCTTGCCCTATTGTATCCAACAATTTTGGATCTATCGTGTCATCCTCTTTGGTATACTGTTTATCATTAAGCTCTTGTACTATTTGCTTATCCTTCTGGTTTCGTGATACTGTATTCGAATCCTGTTTCTTCTTCAACTTGGTGCCATCTTTTTCCATTTTCTCGACCTTTCCCGAAGAGTTATCCCCATTTTCGCCGGATAGTGTATTTTCCAATCTAGTATCCGACCTCTTCGATGGTGATATTCTTTGTACCGTCGTTAGCCTATTACTACTATTTTTTCGAGTTACCGTACCCGCAGTTTCATTGTCTACAGTACTCTCCATCTTGGTACTTTCACTATCTGATCTAGATATTGCCCGTTTCCTGGTCCACCAATTCTGTGGTATCTCCCCATCCAAAATAGTCTCGTTCAATGGCCCGGTACATTTTTTCAAGAAATTTTTGCTCTTTAGGCTCCAAAAGGTCCAACCATTGTCCATTGTTGTTAAGATCAATGTACAACATGCCCTGTTCGTTTCGTTGGATATCTCCTATATCATGATCCAACTCTTCAATTATCTTTCTTACGCAGTCACATGCGTCATCGGAATTTTGGGACGTTCCGCTATCCTGTGATGATTTTGTTTTCTTGATGAAAAATCCATTCTTAGTAAGAAATTTTTGGATGAATCCTTGTTTAGAAACTGAAAAATAAAATTTTATTTTCTTTATTCTTTATTGCAAATTTTTAGATATGTAAATATTTATTTGATAATTATTGATTTCTGGGCTTTTTATTCTTTATAATATTATTTATTTTTTAATTTACCATTTTGATTTTGCGATTTCTGCAAAATTTCGTCAATATTTATGTCAATAAGTTTATCCTTTAATTGACCCAATTTATTTGCATATTTTTTGGTCAACTCCCTGATTAAAGTTACTCGGTGTTCTGAAATAATTTTTTATAATAATATTATTTTTTTATTAGAAATAATATAAATTGTTAAATAAATGAATCATAAATTGTTAAATAAATGAATCAAAAAATATATGTTATTATGGATATGAAAAAATATGTTAGAAACAGACTTAAATAAAAAAAATAAAAAGAAATATGAAATAAGAAAAATATATATTATAAAACTTGAAAAACATTTAAACTACAAAAAAATTATTTCGTAGTTTTATGCAATTTTGAAGAAAAAAAATCATCTGCTTTAATATAAATAATAAAATTGGCCCAAAATATAATTAAATTTTTTATTAGTATATTTAATACCATCTTTGAGTCCAATTTTTTGCGCAATTTCTCGCGCATTCTGGACTGCCCATTTTTCTGGCTCTGCATGGAATTTGCTCAATTTTGGATGTTCACCACCGAATTTCCCATAGGTTTCGTCGAGGACAAATTTGGACAAGCAAAATGCGAATTTTTGACATAAAATCGGCAAATTCGCATCAATTTCCAATTCTTGTTTATCGTTATTGTTTTCCTGATTAACGTTGATGATAATGTTATCAATTTCTCATGAAAATTATTTTATAACAATAGATTACGGCACTAATTAACATCAAAAATTCAAAGCTCTCAATTATTACTTTTTTTATAACAATTGTAAAATATATTTACTCAATTTTTCTACATTTTCTGGGAATAACTAATGTTTTTAATATATACCTTCTGATATTATAAATAAAAATAATATTTCGTATATAAATTAATATTTAAAAAATATTTATTATATGTATATTCAGATCAACCTGGTGTTGTATTATCAGTGCCCTTAGGTACATTAAAACTTGTGCATGCAGAAACAATTTATACACCGACGGAGGCTTCAGAGCCTGCACGAACATGTGCAAGAATTTCTGCGTGTACTTTGTACAAGCCTGCACACCTGCTGGGTCAAGCTCGCGCAGATGCAATATCACAATTCCACCTTCATCCTAAGGAATAGAAATGCCAATTTCTAAATTATATTTTTTCCGAATTATAATCCAAATTTGATTGATTAAATTTGGTTACTATTTTAAGAAAATCGGTGTATGAAACAAGTACATATTAAAATGTTTATTTATTATGATATTGCACTCATTTCATAGGATACCTCCTCCTGTTTTTGGATGTTTACAATGGTTGAATGAAGCTGCGAGTACTGTAGTTGAATATTACCGAACAATGTACTGTAATCGCGTTGTAACAGATGCAGAATTTCGCAATAAGCCACTAGCAGATCTGGATGATTGAATGGGAAAACAATTAACACAAACAATATAACTTATGATTATAAAAAATTGTTGTAAAAAAGTTGAATACAAATATGTAATTAGCATATATTTTTTTGTTTAATCTAGATGATAGTTTAGATAAGGAAAGTATAAAAATAAAAATTGCCTAAATATCATTGTAAATAACTAATTTGGCCAAAACTTATTGTTCTAATTATCTTGGTGCGCTTTTACTTGACCAATGGACCTCATTTAAAGTAGCTAGCTATCCACGTCTTAAACTCTTTTTTTAAATCTCGATTCATCTGAAACAATTTGAGGTAGTTCAATCGGTTGTACGACATTTGCGGCCCGACATTTGCGGCTATTGCTACATATATCTCGGTTAGAACCAAACCTAGAAAAATGGGTACTTAGGTATGTAGTTTACGTCCCCATTTTTTCAAAATTTAAAATTTTCCCGTAAACCATCTTTCCTGGGGTAATTTTTGATGTTGAATCCGACTTTGACGTCCATTTTGATTTAATGTGTCATTTTAACGTCAATTTCTGACGTTGACATCGAAAAAAATTCCAAAATTTTTTCAACAAATTTTCGATGTCAACGTCAAAAATTGACGTTAAAATGACGCATTAAATCAAAATGGACGTCAAAATCGGATTCAGCATCAAAATTACTATAAAAGACGTCGTTTTTTGATGATTTTACCAGAAAATTTTAAATTTTGAAAAAATCGGGGACGTAAACTACATAAGTACCGAAAAATGTGTTTGGTGTCAAAAAATATGCTCTATTTTTTTGCTCTATTTTTTGACACCAATCACATTTTTCTAGCTCCCATTTGAACCGAGTTATAGCGAATGGGCCGCAAGTGTCGGGGCCAGTGTCGGCACACCGTTCAATCCTGTTCAATTAAAATGGTCAAAATTCACCCTTTTCCGGTCCCTCAATGTCCTTCCACATTTTGTGGCCATCAATCAACGGTTTTCCATCATTAGTTTGAGATTTTTTGAACAATCCTGGCAACTCTAGCCCAGCATTATTGAGCATGCCCACCAGATCCATGAAAACATCGCCGTCCAACACCAAATGTTCAAATTGTTGTTGGATGGCCAACACTGATGAATTTAAAAAAATATTTATGATTATTAAGCTCGTCCAAACATCCATTTTTACTGTAATTCCAATTTTAGTTTTTATATTTTTATACGTTTAAGAAATATAAAATTCACTAATTTCCCGCTAAATTTTAAAGTATTCAGCCAAAATTTAATCTTTAGTTTAAATTGTCACCACTTCCAGAAGTCGTTACAAAAAATATACCTTATTATTACTGTAACTTTCTTTACAATTAATAAAATTCATTTTTTTGCAAATTTTTCTTTGATGTTTATGAATTTATTTGTAAATAGATTGATGCAAAGATTTGGCATATTCATTTCCGTGAAATTATTAGCGAGATTATTAGCGAGATTAATGTAAAAGTTTTCACCCACTGGCTTCATGATATCCGACAAGTGATTGCTGGCGCAAATTGCTGGCCATGATCCTCAGAATGCCCTCCATGTTGTGGGGCTTCAACAATTTGCGCCACTTTTGGTTGCTTCGGTTGGCGTACAACCAGCACAACTTGTAGCCCGAGACAAGGTTGCGATGAGAGATCACTCGGAAACAGTAGACCAGCTTCATCCAAAACACAGACATGATCAGATCGTTGGCCAAGGAGCCAGCAAACACGGAGAGCGGAAATATTTTTTTTGAAAATTTACATTTTGTTTTAAGAAAAATTAGAAAATACAAGTAATAGATGACATATCATATCAATATTTTAAAAATTATTTTAAAAATTTTATACTCACAATATTTGACATAATCAACAATGCCACCACAGATTCAAGGAATCTTTTTTGCCTCGGTTTTTCTTCTTGAAGAACATAAAAACTGTTGGTATTTAGTGCTAAATTTTGCGCATTTTCGGGCTCAGATTCATGTGAATTTTTTGTCATTAGAAAAATGCCAAAAATAATACAAAAAAGACTAAATATCATCAATTTTGCCATTACTAAATAAAAATAATAATAATTTAAGAAAAAATAGTAATTTATTTAAATTCAAAAAAGAACATTTATATTGATACCTACAGAAATTAAGTATAATTAAATACATACGTGTATAAATGAAAAGTTTCATCATTTTCAATTAAAAAAATTTAAAAAATTATACAAAAATTATTTTGGGTAGAAATCGATAATTTATAATAATGACAAGCGAAAAAAAAGTAAATTAAAAAATAATTAAATTGTTAAGTTGTGAATTATTTTCGGCAAAAATAAAAAATTAGTAATTGCGAATATTTATGCAATCGATCAAATAAAAAAATATGAAAGATGGTTTTACACGAAGAAGCAATAGAATTATGCAAAAAAGCTCTATATCATATGCCAATTTATAAATTTATTCCAAAATAGAATAAATGGCATAAATTATTGATCTTAAAGGCGATCTTTTTTGCAGTTTCAATATTTAGATAAAAAAAATACTAATTTTATATTTGATAAATTGCATAAAAATTTTAAAAATATTACTTCTAATTACTAGTTCACAATTTTTAGATTTAATTAATTATTTATTTTTAATTTTAATTAAGTATAAATTTATAATTTTTTGCATCATTTAATTTATTTTTCATTATTATTTATCATTATTTATGCTTTTTTCGAGGCCTGTGAAATTTCTTTTGAAAATTTCAGGTTGGTAATATATTGAAATTCTGAGGCCTGTGAATTCATAATATTAATAAAATGCTATTTAGTGAAAATGCGTGAATTTCCGGATAAAAGTCCATTAGAATTTGCGAAAAACGAAATTAAGGAAATTCTTAATCTCGAAAAAAAAGTTATTGGATCAACGGGATCAATTTCTTCGATAAAATCCCCCCCCCCNAAATTGCCAAAATTTTTCAAAATTTTCTCCGGCGGGGGTGATTCCCCCCCCCCAAGCTCAAATCCTGGCTACTCCCCTGCTTGAAAGTGGTATTTCATTCCATAGTGCTACTTCACATCCAATATAAAACATAAAATTTAATCGTTTTACGAAGTTTTATAATTTAATTTTAAAATCAACCTTTGGAACGGTTTTTTTGAATTTTTAGAATTTTTTTTTTAATTTTTCCCCCAAAATGCGGGTATACCCGAGGGTGTCAGGCCACTGTGCGAAAAGTCTCAAAATGGGCACTGTGCGAAAAGTCTCAAAATAAGGGATGGATAGGAGAGAACGAAATGATTATTAACAAATAATAAAATAAACATTTTTAAGTTTAATAAACAAAAATTATAAAAATTTAAACCCTTAGCATTAAAATTTCAAAAATCCAAGGTATTTGAAAATTTTTTTTTGAAATTTCACTTTTAATAAAATTTAACTTTGCTTTCAATTTTTTGAGATAATATCTAGCCACTGATGAGTTTCGAATTTGATTTTACATAAAAGACCAAACTGAGTTGCTAAGAAAAAAATTTAAATTTTTTTTTGGAATTTCAGAATCGAATCACATGAAAAATTTTATAAATTTTGGAAATCAGAAGACCTTGTTCTCAAAATGTACAATAAAGGTTAGGTTTTATTTTTGAAAATTTTACAAGCCGAAAACTATAGAAGTGAAATTTCAAAAAAAAAATTTTTTCAAATACCTTGGATTTTTAAAATTTTAATGCTAAGGGTTTAAATTTTTATAATTTTTATTTATTAAATATAAAAATGTTATTTTATTATTTGTTAATAATCATTTCGTTCTCTCCTATCCATCCCTTATTTTGAGACTTTTCGCACAGTGGCAGGGCACCTACCCGCGGGCGGATACTCGGGTACCATACAAAAAAATGTGACGGGTATGAAACGGGTACGGGGGATCTTATGTACTTTACCTCCCAACAAACTTAAATTAATTTAAAGTAATAAATGAATAAAAGTATTCATGGTAAAAATTAAGTTCTAAATGAGTAAAAATGGGCAAAACCATTTTTGCTATTGCTAGCAAATTTCAATCTTGCGATCGAAAAGAAATAATAATTTTGGCAATTATATGGTGAATAGACAGATAATATGACCAGATTTAATGGATTTTTTTTAATTCGCAATTCTATATTTTTCTTTTAAAAAATTAGGACAAACAACTAAAGCAAATAGAAAAATATATAAATGAAAACATACCTTTTGAAATCCTTTCATGCATTTAGTCACATTTCCTTAAAGCAGTTTAATTTTGTGGGGGGGGGGAGTAAAGTACATAAAACCCGGGCACGGGTATTGGTGCGGCGGGCATAACCGGGTACGGGTACGAAATTTGTACCAGTGCAAAAGCCTGATTTTCAATGGACGAACGAAAGAAATTCGTTGAAGATGGACACCATTAAAGCAATACTTTTTGTAGCAGTGAAATAAGATTATACGTGCAAGAAGATGTATAATAAAATTTCCAATGATCGAAAATTATTGGAACAAATTGTTGTTAATGAAAAATATAAGATTTAAACATCAAATTATTGATAAAAATCTGTTAATATTTCTGCTTTGGAAAGTAAAATTAAGCTTAATAAGCGTCCTTTTTTCGACCTCAAAATCTTTAATTTTATGCTTGGGTCCTTTTTCAGTCACCCAAGACCTGGAAGCCCTGTTTTTAGTGCTCGATCATGTTTTTCCTACTAATTTCCATTATTTCTATGACAATTCCTCTCACCTCTGACAATTGATAATTCTCTTTGCTGCGCATTATTGATAATCAGAGCTCGGAAAATCGTACGTTGCTCGTACTCGTACCTCATACCAGCCTTTTTTGACCCCTCGTATTTCGTACTCATATTCGTACCACCTAAAAAGGCTCGTACTTCGTATGTCTCGTACTTTTTTCGTTTTTTCTCGTACCTAGCAAAAAAATCACAAAAATTCAAAAATTGTTATCTTGAAAATAAAAGCATACAAAATGAACCAAAAAATTGTTGAACATCATCCTAGATCTCAAATTTTGATAACTTTTTGTTAAAGTAGTGCCTAGTAGGGTGCAATGTTTTTATGACCGGCCGGTCATGTGACCGGTTTTATGACTGGTCGGTCATGTGACCTCTGACCTGACCGATGATGACCTGATCTGACCGGGGCTCCCAGTCAGGTCATCCGGTCATGACCAGATAGCCCGGTCAGTCCGCTTTCCATATGACCGCAAATTGAGCAAACAACCAAAAATGCACCCTAAAGAATTACATTTTTACCGAAATTTTTTGAAATTTTTAGGGTAAATTTGAATTATATAGTGCTGAAAATTACTTTAAAAAAATTTTAATAAAACATTCAAAAAGTTTTCATCAATACTACCATAAACCATTTTAAATTTTCTTCCATTCATCATTCAACCTATAAAAAAATTTTCCGCAGTCTCTATTAGAGGCGCGATACCCTCTTAATACAGTGAAAGTTATGCAAAAAAATGAGAAATTTTCTTAATAAATGGCTCCAAATTCTCAAAAAAAAAATTCCCCGCGGCCCCTCTCGGGAGCCGGGACCGATGCCACCAGCATAACGCAATAAATTTTAATAAAATATTTAATTAAGGCAAAGAAGTATTTTCAACATTATTATTATTGGATTACTTTGATCACTTTTTAATTTTTCTCAAGAATTAAAGGATTTTTTTTTATATTTTTCTTAAGAAATCAGAGAAATTTTTGCGATTTTTTGAACCGATTCTATTTTGACCGAAGGTCATATGACTGGTCACATGACCTGTGACCGGAGGGTCGATCAGATCATTTTAAAATGACCTGACCTGACCAGGCCTTCTGGTCAGGTCTGGTCATTTTGGTGACCGGAAAAAGGTCGGTCAGGAAAACACTGGTAGGGTGCCACGGGACCGGAATTTTTTTTGCAAAACCATAACGTCGCTAGAGAAAATTTTGTAAATTTAGGCTCACTTCCTTGAGAAATTTCAAAAATTTTATGGCATACTTTTAAAAAATGTATTGTATTAAGAATTGCTGGCGGCGCCGATAGGAAAAAAATGAATGGTGAAAAAATAAATGAATAATTTTATATGAAGTAGTGGTAAGATTTTTATTTTTAAGTCGAAAAAAATACAATTTCTTAAAGAATTTTCATCATTGAACCCTAAAAATTTTCCCAAAATTTTAAAATTACTATCATGCATATGAACAATTTTACAGATTCAAATGGAGATATGGACTTTAAGTCTATTAATGGATAACAAATGATATTTTGCATAAAATTACGTTGTTAATAGAACTGTCTCTATAATGTATTTACAGCAGTGTCCATATTTGCACTTTTGTATTGTTGCTAACATATAAGGATGCGAGTTGAAATTTAATTGATACCAGTAGTTGAAGGAAAGATATGTATAAAGGGTGCTGGGTCGTTTTTTTGATTTAAAAATATCAAAATGGGCGTTTTGCAAAAAAATATCAAAACCCAATATGTTCCCTAAAAACTTTTCTGTTAGGATTTGTTAGAGCAAAACTTCCAGCGACAAAATTGTACAGAATTTTATGCTCTATCTTCTGTTATTTTTAGTTTTTCGAAGTTCGAACAAAAAGTTCGAAATTTCCTCGAAAAACCATATTTTTCAATATTTTGGGGAAAATTTCGAACTTTTTGTTCGAACTTCGGAAGACTAAAAATATCAGAAGATAGAGCATAAAATTCTGCACAACTTTGTCGCTGGAAGTTTTGGTCTAACAAGTCTAACAAGTTTAACAAAAAAGTTTTTAGGAACATATTGGGTCTTGATATTTTTTTGCAAAACGCACATTTTGATATTTTTTGCAAAACGACATATCACCGTAAAAAGGATGAAGCGAAAATTTTAATGTTGAAGAATGATTATGAATATTAGCATATCATAAAATTAGGATCTTTCCAGAAAATTTAATATCATGAATTTTTCAAAAATTATTAAAAATTTTATTATCAACCAGCGAGAAGTCTCTTTTTGGATACGATATAAATGATATTTTTTATAAATTGACTATGAATTTTGCTATTATTTCCATTGAAGAGAAGAGATGGCAGTGCACAAATTTGTCAAAATCAAAATCAATATTAAATCCTCGTACTCATTATATTATAATCAAATAATGTAAAAATATTCATATTGCCATCCAATTTCTTATTATACATAAAAACCAATGTTATCTGCACCTAAATCCATTCTTTATAATTTTATTATTATTTTGAATTGCCTACATATTTATTCTGTAAATAATTTCATTTTAAAAAAATTCATTCCTGCTGAGCTTGATTTAAGAGTTTGATAATTGTAGCATGTTAAAAAAGAATTTTTCTAGGATGTTAAAAAACGGCCTATTAAGGGCGTAAAAAGAGATTTGTGTCCCATGTGATAGACCATTACATAACATCGCCAACATATTTATTTTTGATCATTGGTAATAAAATTAAAAAAAACAATTTTTTATGGACAAATTAGAAGATTTTATATATCTGCAAAAGTGGACATCGTTCAGTATACGGAAGAGCTGCAGGTGATGAATTTTTTGAAAACAAAAGGATTTTGGGTCGTAATAATGTTATTCAGTCATAAAATAAATTTTAAATCACACTAGTCCAAGACAAAAAATCCAAATAAACTTTAGGACAAAAAAATCGGGCATTTTTTCTCACAAAGGTATACAAGAATATTGAGAGCGCTGCATTTTTATATGTTTTGATTTTTTGAGATAATATATTTTTATTTAGAATTGAGAAAAGAAAATATATAGGAAATGGAGATTGAGCAATGATTTGGTTAAAATATAAATTTTAAGAAAAACGACTTCAAAAATGACAAGAGAAAGAATCACTACAACATCAAAGAAGACAACAAGAACATCCATCATCAAGATAAAGTTGACAACAAAAATGACGATCATCGGGACATAAGAAGTATAAATAATAATTGGAAGACTAATGTCAGTAAAATAAAATCAAAATTCAGACAATCGAAATACTACCGATGCCAAAAAGTTGAAGCCCAGAAAAGCTCTATTGGACCACCTGAAAAACATTGACATGCAGGTATTATTATGAATTTAAATCTAATTGATCCTATAAAATCGGAATAGATATTTAATATAAATCCAAAATACATTAAAAAAGATTAAAAGACACTCATTATTCGAGTAAGATAAAATTTAAAAAAATAGTTAAAATCAAAATCATTTACCTATGATGATAAAAAAGATTAAAAGACACTCATTATTCGAGTAAGATAAAATTTAAAAAAATAGTTAAAATCAAAATCATTTACCTATGATGATAAAAAAGATTAAAAGACACTCATTATTCGAGTAAGATAAAATTTAAAAAAATAGTTAAAATCAAAATCATTTACCTATGATGATATAATGGCTTACACCTTTCCACCGGGGCCAAGATCCCTGAGATTTTCCCTAATAATGCACAAAATTAAAAATATTTTTTTAAAAAAAAATTAAATTCCATGTATCGTGTAGATTTATAGTTAAATGATTATTCTACACTTCCCTTAGCAGAAGCTAGGCAAAACTCTAGCAGAAAATGTGTTGGCGGAACCGCTATACTACAATGACCAAAGTTCAGCAGATGATGACGAGGAGTGGCCAGTGGCATACCACGGCACTTCGGTGGCTAATGCCATTAGCATTGTGAAACAGGGATTAAGACTTGACAAGGGCGTAAACTTCTTTTACGGCATATACATCTACACCACGCCATACCCCAGTGTCGCATTTGGATACGCCAGTGCCTACAATTATAAGGTATAGAGTTATTTGAAAAATCAAAAATGTAACCGCAACTTATTAGTAAATTACTAAAAAAACGAATTACTGTAAAAAGAAAACGAAAAAAGACAAGATGGAACTCCTAAAAGCACGAGAATCAGGGTTAAATCAACGAAATAAACATTTAAATTCTATAATAAAACTAATTTTTCAACAAAAATAAGATTAATTTTGAATAACAAATTGATCTGCATGCGAAAAATTTAAAAACTTTGGAATATTATCTCGCTTTCCTGACCAAAAAAAATTAAGGAATTAAGCTTCTTCTTAAAAAATATTTAAAGTTTGGACGGACGAAATTCTTAATTCAAATTTCTACAATCATTTTCGAGTTAAAAGCTGTTGGATATTTAAGAAACAATTACGCATCCCTTTTCACAATATAATGTTAAGCTTAAGCCGAATGCAATTTTAAACCTAATAATTTCGGGAATAAATTCAACAATTTACCCATTTTTTAACACAGGGAAAGTGGTTTAAACTGATCATAGAGTCTCGGGTGGACCCTAAAAAGTTGATACGGGACAGACACTGGTTGTTGCCCGACGGAGATGCCATTCGCCCATACGGAATTTGCGTTTTCGAAGTTGAACGTTGAACCACCAAAGAAAGCAAATTAATTTTCTATCTTTTTACGTTATTTTTCAATATTTTTTAAATGTTTTACCTTTTAATCTTTGCATTTTACGGCATTCCATTTATGTTTTTTTTCTGCTAAAAATCATTATATTGAATTCTTTTTTTTCCTTTTTTGAGATCCTTTATTTATTTATTTTTTATTTCTTGTTATTAAAATTTAAAATCATTATTCTGGTTTTTTTAGATTTAAAAAAGTTAGATAAATAGAAACTATGGTGTATTCTCATCAGAATCTTCTCATCAGAGACAAGAAAAATATAATAATAATTTTAATATATTAAAATGGCTTTTTGTTCAAATTTCACTAAGCAAATTTATCAAATAAATCTGAATAAAAATGAATTTTGCTATTTCGAATAATTTCGTATTTCAATTTGGATTTCAATTTTGACAATCTTTCTTCAGTTCAATTTTGGCCCCGATTAACTCCAACATGGTCTCCCGACTCAATCCTTCCAATTGCTGTTGGATCTAATAAGTTAATTGGATTTCATAGAAATATAAAAATTCATAAATTCATTTTTAAATGATTTTTTCTTAAAATAAATCTTGAATTAGGAATTTATAATTTTGTATATTATGATAAAGGAATTTTACAATTTTTCATTAATCGTGCTTTTATATATTTTAAAAAATTTGATGGCATAAAAGGTTGAACTTTTTAAATATATTTACTTGTATATATTTATTTCCGAAATAAAACCCTAGTTGATCAGCTATACCTCGATAGAATGGATTTTCTGGCGAAATCCTGGGATACCAACCAAAAACACATGTGCCATGTCCCATAATTTGAAAAATGTATCGAAACACAACTTGCGATTGGCTATTTTGTCCTTAAATATAAATGATAAAAAATATGATAATTATTTTGTTGGAAAAAAGCAATGTCAACATCAATATCAGTATTAAGATGTAACATTAGTTCTGACACCCTTACCAAGAGGTATTTAAAAATTTCATAACTTTGGTAATTAACTGTCAATCTCTGTGATCTTTTTTTAAATTTTGTAGCACTAAATGTCCTCTATCTTTTTTTAAAGAAAATTTATTTTAAACCGCCATTTTAAAAAAAAATATGAATTTTTACATGAATGCACCCAAAATTGTCAATCGACTTTACTTTTTCTATGGTCGCTAGATGAACTAGGTATTCCGCAAAGATGGAAATCCAAAGTCTGCGGAAAAAAGATAGTCCAAAGCCCAAAGGTCTCTTTACGGTGCAAAAAAAAAGAATAAATTAAATTTAGAAAATCCAACCAAACTAATATGAGATTTGCAAAAAAAAACCTGAAAAATAAGGGCAATTTATCAGGTCAACAAAAGAATCTCAGCTGTTAGACTTTATCAAATGCCAAAATCATTCCATAGTAATCAAATTGTGCTCTATGAGATTAGCATTTGGATTGATCCCCTAGCCCTTTCTATATTTGAGAAAAACCTAAAAGTTAGTCCAATTCGATCGACCATGTCAAAAATGACCTTATTGTTAATTTGTATTTTGGCTCCAGATTCATCTGAATTTTAAGCAAGAAAATGTCTTTTGCCCAAAAAGTGGTAATACATCACCGATAATAATCATGGATTTTTCGAGAATTGATTGTGTTTATTTGTCATTTGTCATTTTATTCCAATTGTGAAGGCCACATAAATTACAATAAATATTACTTTATAATTATCTGTCAGAACTTATGTTACACCCTAAGTATATATTTGCATAATTAATTTATTGAACATTCGTACATATTTTTGATCAATTCATATGCATTAATTATGGGACACAATGAATGTTCGACCAATGGGATTAATGGACCTGTAGATCCCAGAGTTGGAATAGATAGGATTGATCCAACTCTGATTGTGCGGTTGATCTGGCCGGTTGTTCGCCAACAATTCTGATCAAACATTTCCGCGCCAAATTATTGTAAACCCATCGTGCACACGTGGGAATCACATGATGTACCCGTCGTAGACAATGTTCGCGGTCCCGAATTGTTGTGCTACTGTAAATTTTTTCACAATGGACCAATTTGAGTAAAATAATTTTTTTCTCATTTTTCGGTATAAACTTTCTTAAGCTCGATATAAACATGTATATACACAAATTATATTCATCTTAAAAGCTAGAGTAGAGACTATAGTAAGAAAATAATCGAATAATAAAAGTCTTAATAAATTTCTACATGATTCTTACATGATTTTTTCTTGTTCCAAGTTCATAAATTCTGCAGTAGAAACCATCAATCCAAGATGACACAGCTTTCTAGCAGTATTTCGCTCGAACTAATAGTAAATATTGATTATTTCAACAAATGATTTTTAAATTATTAAAAATCAAGTTTTTTTATTCGATGATGATGATACGGTAGTTTTATAAGGTGTTTAAAGTAATATTTGCTCACCATATTGCCAACCATTCCTTCCGAGGCAAAGCCCATTCCTGTGCAATAACGCGAAAATTGGCCAATAATTGACCAAATTTGGTCGCCAATTATTGGTTCGAACATTTGCAATTGGCGAAAAATGCGATTGAATAATTGGTTTAATTTTTGGGCCAAATTCAGCTAAAATTTCACGACATTCTTGTTCGAATATTTAGTATATACATAATATTAATGAGTTTATTAAAATTATAAGCACACATAACCATATTTAAAAATATGTATTGATAGCTTCCTAGGTTTATTTAATATTTTTCACATCAAATAAGCATGCAGAATAAAATGTTAAAAAATTAATATGTTAGTTTTATCTAAACTGTATATTTGTAAAATTAATATTATACTAAAGTTGTAACTAGGGTTGCATAATTCCCCGCGGGGACGGGTCACCGCGGGGACGGGGACTGGCGACCCTCGCGGGGACGGGGACGGGGAGGTGCTATGTCGTTTCTTAAAAACCATCATAATGCGCGTTTCTTAAATACCCATCAAAACCCAAATGGGACGTTTCTTAAATTTCCATCAAAATGAGTCATTTCTTAAAAATCCATCAAAACCAAAAAGAGCATTATCCATAACCAAACATCTCCAAAGACAAAATCACACCTGAGCTAATTCACATAAAAAATCCAAAAAATAATAAAAATCAAAATATAAACAAAAAGTGCTGAGGCGCCATCATTCATCACTTCATTAAAAAGATAAAATAAAAAATGGAAATTGGTAGTCTAGAGATCGATGGAATTTTTGAACGAATTGTTTAAAGTAATCTATAATAAGAAAAAAGAATTAACAGGAAAAAAACGGCACTAGTATTGATTATAATAAGAAAAAAGAATTAAAGGAAAAATGGCACTAGTATTGATTTTTAAAAATTTTATTTTTTAATGATTTTTTGGATTTTTATGTGAATTAGCTCAGGTGTGATTTTGTCTTTGGAGATGTTTGGTTATGGATCTTTTTGGTTTTGATGGATTTTTAAGAAATGACTCATTTTGATGGAAATTTAAGAAACGTCCCATTTGGGTTTTGATGGGTATTTAAGAAACGCGCATTATGATGGTTTTTAAGAAACGACCCAGCACCGACGGGGACAGATTTTCGCGGGGTCCCCGCGGGGTCCCCGCGGGGACAAGAATTTCTAAGTCTTTTAATTATTGAAAAAAATTTCGAGAAAATTTTTTCCATCAATGAAAAATCATTTTAAATTCAATTAAAAATTTTTTTAAATTATTTTCAAGCCATTTTTCAATTTTTAGATAAATCCTAGGCCATGAAAATTTTTCAAGAAATTTTAGATCTATAAAATATTTTAAAATTTTCGATCGATTGTTACTGTGAAAATTTTTTCTAGAAATCTGAGGCCTACAAAAATTTGAAAATATTCAAAAATCATAAGCCTTTGAAATTTATTTGAAAATCAAAGATTCTAAAAATGTTGATTTTTTCGAAAAACCTGTAAAAATTTGAATTTTTGGAAAAACCAAGACTTGTAAATTTTAAAAATTGGAGGCCAATAAAAATTTTGGATTTTTTCGCGAAAATTTGAAGGACTAAAATTTTATGAAAAAAAATTTAGAGAGGTAGGGGTGAGCTTAATTATGCGGACGAGAACTCAAAAATAGGGAACCAAACGTGGGACCTCATTTGCGGAGTTCAAACAACAGACTCCGTCGATATAGGCCACCAAGAAATGCCTTATGAGAATTAATAGTATTTTTGGCACAAATATGGTGAACATTTCTGAAATCCAAAAAATGACGACAGGACATAATTTTGTTATTCAAAATTTAAATAATTTTTATTTATGCTTTTTGATTTTGATTTAAGTCGTAATCCTCTTCCCGAGCTGCACAATTACCTAATTGTGTCGGCGCCGGAGAAAAATTTTCAATATTTTCGAACATTTCTTAAAAAAATTTGTTTAAAAATTTTTATTTTTCCGTCATTTTTCCCCACCCAACACCCAAAAATAATGAGTAATTTTGGCCGATTTCCTCATTCTTAGGGGTGCATTTTGTCCCCGTGTCCCCGCGGGGACGAGGACTGGCGACCCTCGCGGGGACGGGGACGGGGTCCCAGCGGGGAACGGTGACCTCGTGGCAACCCTAGTTGTAACAGATATATGTAATAAAAACCGCGCTGACAAGTGAATAAATGCCCTGTTGACCATAATGCATTATTAATTAATATTTTTGAGCTATAATTATATGCATATTAACAGATATATGGCATTGTTAAATTATAACTGATTTTAAAGATTTAAAAGAGTTGTCAATATTACATATTGGACTTGGTAGTCCAAGCCGGATAAAATATCCATGAAAATATTCATGTACACTTCCGCTTTTTGCTGATCGATATTCATTTTTGATTGTTCATTTTGCGAATCTTAAAAATTATATTAAATAACATCAATTTTTTAATTCTCCTTTCATAACAATTTATATTGTGGCTCAAAAAGTTGGTAAAAAATCAGATGAAATGTACCATGATGATCTGTCGATGCTGATGATGTTTCTTCTCGGCCATTCAGTTCAATTTCTTAATCGAAATATAATTTTATGCATTATTTATTATCAATACCACCATCAATGGCATTTGTAAATATGAAGAATAATAAAAATAAAAGGATAAAAATAATAGAAAATGACTTTTTGTTGTTATTCATCCTTCAATTGGTAAAAATTGGACATATAATTAAGATATGAAATAAATAATTATATATCCAACATATAATCTCAAACTCATAAGATATATTAAACATACATTAATATAGCATCTACATATCTTTAATAAGTGTAAAATATTGTTAATCGATAATGCATATTCATAGCTCCATGTTCCAAATATTTTGCACCCTATTAATTGAGGGGATGGGCTCAGAAATGAACGCGAGATATCTAATATTTTTTCTTAAAAATGATTGAATTATTTTATTTATTTTTGTAAATTTTTATCGGCAAAATTAAAAATCTGAAAAAAAACTATTTTGAAATGACAAAGTCAAGAGAAACTAAAAATTTTTTTTTGAGTAAGAACAACTATGAAAACACATAGTAAATTTTTTTAAAATTTTTGCAGAAGAGAAATTGATCAAAATAGGGCAAAGGCTTAAATTTTGTTTAATGGTCCATCCTTATTTATTTAGTTCGTATTAAAATTTTTATACGACAATATAAGTACATAATAAATGTGATTTTATTTTTATTTTTTCAAAATACTGGGTTTTTATTTTTTATCATATCTGGAAGAAACTACTCGGAGCAAGGTCCTCCGAATTATTAAAACTAAACACAGGTATTAAATATTTAAAAAATCATAAGAAAATAGCATATGGAATTTTAGAAATAATATTTGCTTTTTAATATTTATTCTCCGTAAATATTTGATGTTTTGATTTTACTAATTAAGTATATTAGGCCTATGTGACTTTATATGACTTTTGCAGAACAATCTTTGCGGATTCCCGATATTAACAAAAAATAAAAATTATTTGTCTTGCCCAAGGATCAAAGGGCAAAGTAAAATACCTTTCAAATTATATCATCATCATCATAAAAAAATCATGGACAAAAGAAAGATTTTTCATTCAGTATAATGTACAAAAGTAGAAACAAGATCCGACTTGTTTTTTTCTTATTTTTCTGGTCATGCTAATTCCCGATAAACCGCTCGTCATGTGCTTATATTTAGGGACAAACACAATTTTTTAAAAAATTGTGTGAAAAAGGCGTGAAAAAGGGCCAAAATATGCGCAAAATATGCTCAAAATTTCCAAAATATGCGCAAATATTTTTAAAAATATGACTTAATTATATGAAAATTTTGACTAAATTTTAGTTTAAGATGCAATTCTATACTATTTAAAGTGATTATTTGCATATTTATCGCATTTTCAAAACAAAAAATAAATTCCAAAAAATCCCCCAAAAATGGAGTAAAATGCAATTTTTCTCCAGTTTTTATTATCGAACTGGAACTTTTATCAATTTTCTTAGAATCAATATTTTCGCCATTTTAAGGTTCATTTTTCAAAAAATTAGTCAAAAATTTTAAAAATATGCTCAAAATGCCAAAATATGCTGAAATTAATCCAAAAATGCCCAAAATACGCGAAATATGCATAAAAAGTCGAAAATTTGCAAAAATATGCAGTTAAAAATCCATGCTAGAGGTTCAAACTAAGCTAAAAATATGTTTTACGTGATTTTACTGTTCTGATCCAGCAAAAAAACATGCATTTGCATATTTTTTCGGTCCCTACTTATATTCCATGAAGATTAAGATATAAAATTAAATAGGAGCTTACTTTTAGAGATAATCTATAAACTAATTTTTTTTAATTTTCACTTATGGAACCGCAAAATCTGGTTATGTTTGCTTTGGAATAGCGGACTTCAGAGTAAATATTGATTACCCCGGAATAAAAAAGAGATGATTGCAGGGAATAAGAAAATTTATTCCGGAACAGTCCGCTACTTTGGAATGACCATTTATTCCAAGATGATGAGAAGGCTCCTGCTGCAGATAGTATATAACACTTATAGCAATAATTTAAGAAAAATCTTTTCTTAATTCATCATTTTCCATTCATTTTTTTTTGAAAATGGTTTTTTGTTTATATTTCACTTATCTTTTGTAGTTAACTGATAATAATTATCATGAAAATCATTCGATTCGACGTTTAATACGCATAAATTGATGACAGTCTTTCTATTTTACAATTTAATGCAACAAAGTCGTAATATTTTTTGTTTTAGAATCAAAATTTTTACTTTGATAGAGAATTTATTTATAAACAATGATTTTTTTTAAAAAGTAATTCACGTATTTTTCTCTTTCAAAATTTCTTTATCCATAATACTTCATCAAAAATATTCTCTAAATAAAAAAATTGAGTGAGCCGTAATAATGTCCTGCGCTTATTTTAGCTGACTTTTATTGAAGTTCTTCTTCGTCCTATTTAATGTTTTCATTCTAATATTTTTGTTCAAATACATATTTAGTGAATCAAAAAATGCTAAAATTTACACCCTCCTCTATCTCCATCTTGTTTTTACTCATCATTACTCATTACTTTACATTGGCTAATACTCATCAATGCGAGGACCGAGAAAAGAATGTGATTTCCATCGAATACATGGGTAAGTAAATGTTCATCTAAATATAATATACGGTATTACTAGCAAAAAATGTGTTACTAGCAAAGACCAGCACAAAATTCACTTTCGAACGATGTGAAAAACCTAAGTACCTACTTAGTTAATACTGATTCTTTCTTTCAAAAAATGGTTATAAATTGGGAAGCAAAAAATGTGAATTCGGGATATTCGAGGGGGGGGGGAAATCCACCAAAATTAACCTTAAAAACTGTGAAATTTGCATCTTTGCTAATAAATGTGAAATAAAATTTAACAATTATAAATTATTATTTTACAGGAAAGAAATCGCCGATACAACTCCAAAATGGCACTATTGGTACATATTCCATGAACGGGAAGCCGTCTTGTTACAATGGAACTGCAAATGTTGTGCTGCCAGGAAAAATCAAGCTGTTGGGAGGTAATAAATTACCAAAAATTATTTTATACAAAGCAATCCTTAATAGTTTTAGCCATTTTTCTACAATGCTAAACCCTCTTATAGATTTATACATAATAAATAAAAAAATAATTTTATTTTTTATATGGAATTAAACATTTTCTTACTCACTAATAATTTAAAAAAGCATAGAAAATTATAACAATAATATTGATTTAATTAAGGCATAGAAAATTTTAATATTAATATTGAATTTGATTTTTTATTTCACCTAAATTCAATCTTTGGCTTACATACAAGTTGGAAAATCGAAAAAAACATATCATGAACACTGATGTTGTATTCGATATTCTATATTTCATTATATTTAATGTGATATTAGAAATTGAATATTATTATTTTCGGTATCTCACACATCAGTTGAATTACCACATTATTAAAAATTATGATCGATTTTCCTACAGGTGCAGTGACAGTGAGTTTACCACTCAACTTGATAGGCAACTCACGACTTTTGCTTACCTTGGAGTCCGAAGAGCCATTAATTGGCAAAATATGCGAAAATGGCAAAAGCCGCGAGCCACATATTCTTCCGAATAAATTTTGGTAAGGCGAATGGTGTATTATTCAACCATAATTTACTTAGGGTGGAAACTAAGTTCTGTCTTCATTGACTTCAGAAAAATATTTATTAAAAATTCAAATTGAACATTATCAATTTTCGAAATATCCTCATTATGATCGATAATAATTTGTATTTTTTACGCAAAAGATCAATGCATCTTGTTTAAAATTCAGGGGAGCTTAGAGTCAAAATATAACCTGAGGTCATTTTTGACATGGTCATATTGGACTAAGTTTTTCTCG
Source organism: Rotylenchulus reniformis (assembly GCA_001026735.1). Classification (NCBI taxonomy): domain Eukaryota; kingdom Metazoa; phylum Nematoda; class Chromadorea; order Rhabditida; family Hoplolaimidae; genus Rotylenchulus; species Rotylenchulus reniformis. The sequence goes on from LDKF01000001.1 coordinate 364,804, forward strand.
ACAATGGAATGGGCTAGAATACCAATTCTAATGGTAATCTGATAAAGCACAGTTTGATATATATTCTGGTTAAAAAGGGATTTCCTTACTTAACTATTCAGTTTTTTACCAAGGACCTGTCTGAAACATCGATTTTGACCCATTGTCCAAAAAATTAGACATTCAGCAAAATGACCAAAATAGATAGGAAAATTGAATTTTTTAATGATATGTGACATATTATAGCACATACTAATAAATAATAATGGTTTAGAAATTTGACTAAGTCTCAAAGGTGAGATTCTGATTTTGACCCCCCAAAATGCCCTAAATTTTAAGGGGTTTTCGCAACCTCATATTACCCTTGATTGATTTTTCAAAAAATTTCTTTTTTTGCACCATAAAAGACGGTCCTATAGGCTATGTTTTTCCGTAGATTTTCATTTAAAATCATTGCGGAAAAATCATCTAGAGACCTTGGGAAAATTATTCCGAAATGTCATTTTTGGGTGTAATTATTTAAAAATTCATAATTTTTTTAAAAGTGATTAAATTTGATTTTCTTTGCAAGATTAAAGAGGATTTGTTGTTCTACAAAATAAAAAAAAGATCATGAAAATTGATGGCTAAATACCAAAGTTATGAATTTTTTAAACGGTTCGTTTGATATGCGACAGAACTTAGTTTCCACCCTAAGTAGCATAAAGGATAAATAAATATAAAATCTTTTATCCATTTTTTAATTTATTTTGATAATTATTTAGTTGTTTATATAAATTTACATTCAAAGAGAAATTATATTTTAAAGTGGATTGACTTTTTTGGCTTAATACTATTAATACATTAAGCAATTTTTTAAGTTCCATCGATCTTTGTGCAAGACATGCCTTGACTTCCGCATGCAAAATGCTTGAAAAGCCTGGAAACTACACCGTTGAAGATCTTGGCCCCGATCACTCCACAGTATCACTGCCCTCAATTCCTCCGATAATCCCGAAGGCATTTATACGTGTAAGAATTTATGTGATTTTTGTTCACAAATTTATAAAAAAAATAATTTTAAAAATGAAAATATAATTTTACATTTAAAATATTAATATAGGAGCTTTATAGGGCCAATGGCGCGCGGAAGGCACCTTGGTATATGGGCCAACGAAAAATGAACAAGTGGCAATCCGGATTCGAGTTCCGGCTGATGGTGGATGGTTTAACTTGTTAGATTGAAAAAATGTCAGATGTTGATTTAAAATTGTTAAATTATACAAAAATAAACTATTTTTTGTTATATTATCGCTTTTTCTACCCCTAAATGATCAAAATCGTGCTGAGTCATTCCGCAAAAAGTATCAAAAATGGCGTTCCGCAAAAAGTATCAAAATGGGCGCTCCGCAAAAAGTATCAAAAGGGGCGTTCCGCAAAAAGTATCAACATGCAAAACTGTCCAAAAACATCTTTATTAGTGAAATTTAATATTTTTGTAACCTTTCTTTTTTAAGGATATTTTGAAATTAACTTTTTGGGCAATATTTCGGAATTACAGTCCATATAAAAAATATCAATAACCTACTGGGCTGTCATTAAACTGCTGAAAAATCATCTTGAGAGTTTTCAATATACTGAACAGCTGAGCACGAATCCGAGCTCTGATTTGACCATGATGAACCAAATCAATGATTTTTCATTAAGTGTTGATTTTTGAATAGCTGGCTTTGTATTTGGTATCGAATTTTGCTCATTTTTACCGTTCAACAATGTGTTATATATTTTTATCTTTTTATATGTTGTTAACATTTTTATTTTTATTTTCATAATTATAATCCTTAAAATTTTATTGGAAAATAGAATGACTTGACAAATAGACTTAATAAAAATCATGGACAAAATCAGAGCTCGGATTCGAGTTCAGCGTCTCGGTAAACATTAGACGCAAATTTTCAGCTCCAGTTATTGATTTTTATTGATTATTGAGTTATTGATTCCGAAAAATTGCCCATTTTTTAAAATAAATCCGCATAAAAATAATAATTTAACAATATGCTGATGAATATTTAAAAAATAATAGAAATGATTTAAAAATAGATAAAAATTGTCAGAATATTTTGGAAGTAGTTCAAAGAGATTTCGGTCTCTTTTTGATAATAATCTAAAAATGGAAAAAATATTAAATTTCACTAATAAACATGTTTTTGGACAGTTTGTCACGTTGATACTTTTTGCGGAACGCCCATTTTTATATATTTTGCGTAGATTCAATTTTGATACTTTTTGCGGAACGCCATTTTTGATATTTTTTGCGGAATGACCTAGCACCGATCAAAATATCCCAGGAAAACCATATTGGTTTTTTATGGTAACCTTGTACTGAGCTTATTTTTTCGGTAATTCTTATTTTGAAATTCATTGTGCATTATTTTATATTTTTAATAGGGTATTATTTTATTTAATTTTTTATAATTTCAATCCCTTTTAATATTTATATTTTTTGAGTTAAAAATATCTTTTCCAAGTTTTTCGCTAGATTTGTTACCCCTACTCATAGTTTACATTAGTTGCCCTCACTTTGACTACAACATTTGCAGAACTTTGCCTAGGAAAATGACAAAAAGATGAACTTGTGGGCTTTATGATTATCGGGTATCACACTTCTGGGAAAATGTCATCAAAATATTTTCGGTATATCACACAGGAAACATGCAATTCCTATTAATTATTATGGTATTATTACCAGTTTGTATGACTCCAATAAATTTGTTTAGCAAAATAAAATAATTAAACTATGAGTAATAATTATGCTTATAAATCATTCTCTATCTTAAGAAATAAATTTTATAAAAATTTAGTAAAAATTAAATCCGAAATTAAAATTACCACAATTGCGAAAGAAAATTTTTGAGAAAATACATAAATAAAATAGATTTCAAAAAATTTCATAATCTTTAAACTTTAAAAAAATTCACAAAAATCAGTTTTCAATTTTGACTGATATGATATCTACCTTTTGCTGATGAATATAAATTTTTCAAAAGTTCAAAAGCTAAACTCAAAGCTAACAATTTTCTCATTTATTAGACTTTTTGAAATTGAGATGCTTTATACATACCGTAAAACCTGTATTGTAACCCCCGGTGGTTATATTTTTCAACCCCCCTCCAAAGGAGGTCTATTACAGGGGGTTCAATTGCAGGTGAGAGGGACTATATTCAACCTCGACGTGGAGACAGAGGTTAATATTTTTCGACCCCCATTTTTGAATGATGAAGGTCATTTGATAAAAAATTGAGCCATTTTTCATGAAAAATCTCCAAAATTCTTAACAATCAGCTCATTTTTAGTATTTCCTTCATCCAGTACCTTAATTAATTAAAAAATGGGTCCCCCCTAAAAATGAGGTCCTGGACCAAAATACACTCACTAAAAACGGGATTCTGGAACAAAATACAACCCTAAAAACGGGATTCTGGATAAGAAATTCGGCCAAAAAAATTTGTCTCGAATATTTGAACAAAATCATTCGGCCACAAAACTTTCTTTTTTCTGCCATGGGCAAAAAATAAAAATAATAATGATTCCAATGTATTTTGAAAAATTTTCCTTTTCAATATATAAAAATTCAAATTTTTGGCTAGAACCCCCAGTGGTTCTAATGCAGGGGGGTTATATTTTTCAACCCCCCTCCAAAGGGGATTCAATTGCAGTGGGGTTATAATCAGTGTTGTGCATTTCGTACTTTACTCGTATTTCGTACTCGTACNTCTCATATATTTTTTAAAATAAATTGTTAAAAAATAAAATTCCCGTGAATTGCGCGGAATTTTTTAACTTTTCCATGAATTATAAAAAAATTTCTTAGACCTTATATTTTTAAGTCCTATGAATTTTCAAAAATTTCCAGATTTACAATTTTTCAAAATTATACAAAAATACCGATTTCTGATAAAATTTAACAGGCCTTTAAATTAATCGATTCTCTGAATTTTTCAAAAATTTTACAGTTTTAGCATTTTTCTAAATTTTTAAGACAATCGGAGCTCATAAAATTTTAAATGGCCTCGATTCTTATAACCCAAACTCATAATTTTTTTGAAAACAGATCGATCCTGAAAAAGGACGGTGAGTCGATGAAAATTTTTTATGAAGGTGGCATGGTAATAAAATTTGTGAAAGCTGTTAGAAAAAGTTCAATTGATGAGATGCCGAGTATATTTTGAAAATTTTGGACTTTTTTAAAGAAAATGAATATTTTTCGCTTGAGATTTTTGCAGAATTTACTATTAAGTTTACAGACGGTCCCAATTTAGACCCATTTTCGTGGAAAATTTTTGCAAAAATTTGACTAAATTGTGGAGAAAATTTTGAAAAATTTAGATCAGTTTCTAAAGGAAATTCATCATTTTTTAACAAAAAAATCAAAAATTTTCAATAAAATATTCGATTTTTATTCGATTTTTGAGCCAAAAAATCGAATATCGAATATCGAATATTCGAGGGGTCCGAAAAAAATCGAATATCGCATATCGAATATTCGAGGGGTCTGAAAAAAATCGAATATCGCATATCGAATATTCGGTGCCAAAAATGACCGAATATCGAATATCGCATATCGAATATCGAATATCGACTCCATCCCTGGTGCACAACACTGGTTATAATACAGGTTTTTACGCGGTAAATGTTTTCACTGGGATTTTATGCACTGATCTCATTAAACGTCGAATAAAATAAGTTATTTTTATTTTTTACAAAGAGAAATTTTCATTTTATAAAATGCACTATGATATTGAAAGACTTAATAACTTAATAAAATAACTTGTTAATAATAATGTCATTTTGTAATTATTGGTATATAAACAAACTTTTCAGTTCCACATAATTTTACTTCCCTTCATAGTTCATCACTACAGTATATACACCCCCAGATGGAATGTCCAAAGCCATTTATTACGGACTATTTCATCTGATATGGCAAGTAATAACGGGCTATGGCCAAAAAGATTTATTTTCGAATTTGAAAATCCTTTTAAAATACAACAAAACTGTTTATACAATTGACCAATTCAATATAGGATTAAGTCCATTTTATTGCTCATTTTTCATTATTTTTGACCTAAATTTATTATTTTGCTTAGGTTTAATCTAATTGAATTGAATTATAACAAATGAAGCTCAATGGCCTTAATACACAATAATTGCATAATGCACATAATGACAAAGTAATTTGGGGTTAAGGGTGCTGTTGCTTGCTTGTAGTGGACTTGGTACTATAAATGCATCTAGGCCATGTTTATGGCCTTTCCTTCATAATTTAGATCTTTCCATTTTTAAGGTTTCAATTTTTGATTAAAATTGAAAAATTTTACAAATCTCACCCCCCCCCCCAATAGATAGAAAAAAACTTTCTCTAAAATGAGTAATCCAATAATATTAAAAAATAAATAATAAATTGCTTTTTTTCCAATGAATTTTATCCATACATTTTACTCTTTTTTATAACAAATGAATAAAATACTTTTCGCTCTTTTCATCATTATTTGTGCCACTACCGTCTCAGGCAAACTTCTTACTTTTATAGATGAAAATTCCACCGAACTACTCCAAGGTATAAAGATTATCAAATAATAATATTCCTAAAATGGATTTAGGAAAAAAATTTTTTTCACAGTGTGTTTTAATTTATACAATTCTACGTATTTTTCATGTCAAAAAATAATAATTTTTACATTGAAACCTAAAGTTGGAAAATTAATTTTTTAATTATAGGAAAAATGGTTATAAAACTGTCTGGCGAACAGGAATACCAAGGCGGAAAAGGTGTTTGTGCAAAGATTGTTGATCAAAGCGCCAAACTGCTCAAATCGATTGGTAATATGTAATAGGAAAAAAATTTTAATATTTTTTTTTAGAAAATTCGACAGGCCTGCCGGTTCATATTCACCCTGATTTTGCATCACAAAAAATCGGGTTTTGTGACCAAAACACAAAGCCAACAAAATTGACTTGTTCTACGGAGGGAGACGCTGAATGTGTTACAATTTACCGTATTATATTTTAGCATTTTTTTTTGCAAAAGATTAGCTTCAATGCGTTAAGCTAGGTTCTCCAATGCTGCGTTTTGTGTCTGCGTTTTCCATTTTCCCGCAGAACTGCTGAAAATTTCTGACTAACTTTTTGCAACAGAACACAGCATTGTAAAAACTTGTGCATTCTGTGTCTAGGCGTAGCAAAAAAATTTGCCGCAACATTGTAAACATATCTGAGTTCTGCGGCTCTGCGGAACGCAGACACAGAACACAACATTGTAAACCCTACTTTTAGATAAACATTTTTATAGATGAGTTAATTAAGTCCCCGCTATTTTTTGACACATTTTTAAATAAATTTTTATTTAGAAATTACAAGAAAAAGCTGGTCAAGCAAGCTGAATAATTCCATTTGATAAAAATGATCATCTACCTAGTTTTTTTTCAGTTAATAAAATATTCTTTATAAAATATCGATTATAAAATAAAATCCAATCTATACAGATCAAGGAATTTTTTTTCGAGATACATAAGAACTGAGAAAAAAATCAAAATATTAAATGTGCATAATGAAAGTCGAAGACATTCAGTAAATTTGTCAATCTAGTGAATCATATTTGATTTTTTCATTTTTTCCCTTTAAGGTTGGATCCGTGTTGGAATATTGGTTACCAACACGGAGAAGGAGGAGGTTTCGCGTTACCAAGAAATGTCGGCAACCTTTGGACGGGTGATGTTGCCCAAGGACTGTTTATGTGTCAAGCAATGGGCAACTTTTTCCGCCGGAAACGAGAAGGATTCTCCGATAATTGTGGAGGACTGATCGTGACAAATTGGACAAAAATAAAAAATGGATACATTTACATAATTCTTTGTTTGTGCAAACACACAAAAAATCTTTAACACCAAAATTTTACACAAATGTCATAAATATGAATTTGAAAATTGGATTTTTCATTTGTATGGTTTTGCAACCTCGTACACACAAATTGCATAGGGTCGAATGGCATCGCTGTCAGGCAACAACCAGAATTTATCATCGTTGCCCACAATTTCCAACTTTTTCGGGTCCACTCGTGTTTGAAAAATCAATTTGTAGAACTTTTTCTGTTGAAAAAAGTAATTTTTATTTTTTTAGAAATGATGCCTGTTTAGTTAAGTTGGATAACATTTATGTGCGTTCTATTTTCATCTCCTCCCTTTGCTCTATTAATAGTTAATTATGTACAAAGCTTATGTAATTAAATAACATTCGGCTCAAGATTATTAAAGAGTTATGGTTAACGGAATCCCTATAAAAAATATGGAAAAATTCTCAAAACACTAAATTTGAAACAAAGGGTACTTCTTAAGTTTACCCCCATAGTCAAAAAAATTAATTTTTTTGATATATTTAACAATGCAAATGTGCTCCCGGGGTTTTCACATGCGCTGAGCTCGAATCTGGCATCAGTTTTGCCATATATATTATGCAAGATATAAGATTTTTCGTCAAATAACCATTTTGCAGATAAAATTATTATTGAATCAAAGAAAATTCATTGGCCCAATAAATTTATCCCGAAATCCCGAGATTTTTTTCGGGATTTTCAAAAAATGGCTTAAAATGTAAAATTTTTTAAAGAAAAATTCAAAAATTCTTCGAAATAACATTAGCTTTATAAAAAACTCATTCATTATCATCTTCTTCATCGTCTTTCTCTTCCTTTTCAAATAACGGGAAGGACCCATCATCAATTTTTCCAAAATTGCTTTAATGACCAATATTTTATCATTTTTTATATCATTTTCTTAGGCTTAAGGTTGTTCAAAAAATTTCAGAGGCCTCGATTTTTTCAAAAAATTTTCTTAAGTATAAGGTTTTTCAAAAAAATTTTCTTAGACCATGGGGTTTTCAAAAAAAAATTTCTTAGGCGCTGGGTTTTTCAAAAAAATTTCACAGGCCTTGGTTTATCAAAAAATTTCACAGGCCTTGTTTTCTCAAAAAATTTCACAGGCTTGTTTTTAAAAAAATTTCAGAAGCCTCGAATTTTTTAATTTTTTCAAAAGCCTTGGGTTTTCAAAAAAAAAACTTTGGAGGCCTCAGGTGGTTCAGAAAATTTCATAAGTTGTTCAGAAAATTTCGCATCAAAAAATTCTTTTTGAAAATTTTTTAAATAAGGTCTCAAACGAGCTAAAACAACGGAGCCTCAATCGTGGAGACTCAGTCGAGGAGTCTCAATCGTAATTGTAGAGACTCAATCGATCCCCACCGATAAAAAGTCAAAAGAAAAAGATAATAGGGAGAACATGATTTTTGCATTGTAAAAAAATATTCAACTATAAGACAATTGGTCAAATAAAAAAAGCATAAAATACGATTCAAATTTTAAAAAAATCAAAAAAATTTTCGGGATCCCGGCCGGGATTGAAATCTTGAATTTCGGGATTCGGGATCCCGCGTTCGGGATCGGGATCGGGATCAAAAATCCCGATCCCGAAACATCGGGATCCCGGCCGGGATCCCGATCCCGATCAACCCTATTTTGAACTGATATCAAATTTTAAAGATTATTATATTTTAATATCAAAATTTCAAAGATATTCTGAAATGTTATTAGAATTAAAAATTATTAATTGATCTGAAATGAGAACTGATTTCACCTTTTTTTCAGTACAACATAAAATAGAGAAAATTCGCTATTTTTGCGAACAACAAGGAAAATATCGATAAACTTTTTCAGAACAATCAGCAGTACGTAATGATAAATGATCAACTTAAATCATTTTCTTCTCTTTTGCTTTTTGCGCCTTATTGTCCATGACCTTCTCAAGTTTGACCATTTTTTGCTGAGTGTGCATTGAGCAGGTTTTCGCACCGGCACGCGTACCGAAACATGCAAGCTCCCCGAGCAGTGCAGGAATTGCACCGAGCGCGCACATCACTGCCGTTGGCAAAGCGGCACACATGCACTGGCACTAATTTTAAGATTATTTAAAAACAATTTATTGCTGAACAATAAAGTTATAATTCCCATCTCGTTTCGATTTTTCAAACATTGTCCATATTTTCAAAAATATTTAGGATAGAATAATTGAACTTCATAGCAAATAAGGTTAAATTATATCCCCCCTTCCATAAAATAGCAATATATTCAGAATATTTGTCTGTATTTAAAAGGATTATAAAATTAACTTATCTGTTTTATTGAATTTTCCAATTTTCATGATCTTTTTATTTAAAATATCGAAAATGTCTAAAAATTATTTAAGAAATGATTTGATTAAAATGTATGTTATTCAAAAATATTTTTTTATGATTTATATATAATATTATAATTTATATTTCAGCATTTTCAAACTTCTCCCCACTAAACCTCTTTGGGCCCAAAGGGTGCTCTGCATTCTTTCGGACACAAGCAACATGCTATCTCGGCCATCGCATCACATGTTTCACCACATTCTGGCAACTCGCGTAATGTTTTTTCGCGCCCCTCCAATTCTTCCTGGAGTTCCGCGTATTTTGCTTTAAAAATATCAGATGAGTAGAGTTCAATCATCCCAAAATCCTCAATATATAGGATAAAATTTTTGAGGCATTAAATTAATTTTGAATGAACTATATTACGTCACGGAAAGTTTTCAATCCCAAAATTGAACACCAAAAATAATTCCATTTTTAAAAAGCAATGAGTAATCGCGAAGATCCATTTATCGTAGCAAATTTTGTTCCTTTCGATTTTTTTGTCTATGGGCGCCAAATTTCTAGTTAATTGGATCTTGTCCAGTATTACTATGGTATTATTAAAAAAAATTTTAAAAAGAAAATCAAAAAAAGGTACGTAACAATTGGGCATTCAGAGGTCCGTCCATATATATCTTATAATAAAAGTGATTTTATTCTCCTCTTTTTCGTATACAGTATTTTGACTCTGGCGTTTTTACCTCCCGCCATAAGTAAATTCGTTTATTGGGTTCATCGTCCCAGCTTATTTTTGATGCATAATGACAATGTACCAATAAAATCCAACTTCTCTTTCCAATCCTTATTTTTAACTTACCCACATCTGTGGCATCATAAAAATTTCTTATAAATTCTTGTTCATACCCTTCTTTTATGGATTTTTTGTTCATTGTCGCGTAAACTTTAAGCGTCATAATCAAGTTTACAACGTCCAAAAACCGTGGTGAGTCGTTTCTTAAAAATCGGCCATATTGATTTTTTCCATCCAGCAGACGGGCGTTTCTTAAAAATCGGCCAAAACGGGCGTTTCTTAAAAATCGGCCAAAACCGGCGTTTCTTAAAAATCGGCCAAAATGGGCATTTCTTAAATATCGGCCAAAATATTTAAGTTAATATAAACTATTTTTTAAAAAAACCTTAAATTCAATTTTTCCCTCTCCAAAAAATAGATTTAAAAAAAATTTACAACAACATTTTGGTGCTAAAACTTTAAAAAAACATCGTCTGGCTCAACATGTTTAAAACATGTTCTGATGCATTACTTTCTATTGCTCAGACAAAAAAGCTTTCTCAGACATAACAAATTGCAGTATTCTTTATCAAAAAAAGTTATTTTTGCCCTCAATGCCCCACCAGGCATCACACGCTTATTGCTTAGCATGAATAAACGGGTTTTCATAGATAACGTGATGCAATCCTATCTTCATCTAATCACCTATTCGCCCGTTCATTCGTTTCAGTTCATTCATTTCAGTCAGAATTTTTTGTTTTGTAGCAATTTTTAGTGCAAAATCTGTCTTTTTGCATTCTTGTCTTTTTGCTTTTTTTGCATTCTGTTTAAATTTTTAATAACTGATTTATTCAAAAATCCCGATTTTTAGCATATTAGGTTGAAAATTTTAGTAATTTTTGTGGCTAGTTTTTGTTCATATTTCACTATTTTTGTTTGGCTGAATAAGATTACTAAATTAATTTTAATATAATTTTTCTTAATTATATTTCAAGACTCAATAAATTGCTCAAAATTTATACATATATCCTTTTTCCATTTAATAAAAATTCGTTTTGGCCGATTTTTAAGAAACGCCCATTTTGGCCGATTTTTAAGAAACGCCGGTTTTGGCCGATTTTTAAGAAACGCCGGTTTTGGCCGATTTTTAAGAAACGCCGGTTTTGGCCGATTTTTAAGAAATGACATAGCACCCCAAAAACACCTTCTCATCAGCATTATCGCTAGAGGGAAAAATAATAAAATAAACTGGATATGTAATGATCAGTATAAAAAATTATAAATTATTGATAATTAAGAAATTAATTTTGTATTTCCCATCTAAACTTAACTTGATTTCAAATGAACATGAACATGTTTCCCACTTACTTGGTTTTTTTCAATTCTTTCGCAACCTGCACTAGGCATTTCATTTTTCCATTGCTCATAACTTTCTTGAACAATTCCCCATAGGCAGTGTTGAAACGCTTGTCGGTACGGTAGGGTTGTGATGGATGCATAATGGACCAGTACCGCTGCTCAGCAACTTTTTGCAGGTAGTCACGCAACATGGCGAACAGATCTTGCAGATCCGCCTGCACAAGGTCTTGTTTGCTCGATAACTGCCAAAGTTCTCGAGAAAGTTCGGATTCTCGAGATTCAAAGTCAGCTTTAGAAGTGGAACTGCTTGACAAAAGACGTTGATCCAATTGTTGCGCAACCTCTACCAGCAACTAAATGGATACAAATTTATAATAGATAAAGAAAATACATTATACTTATTTGAGCCTTAAGTAATAGAGATCCGATTTCTGTTTCATAAAAAAATTAATTTTATTGATATTTTATCAAAAAAATAAATTGAATGATTATTGATCGCTACTCTAGTATTGTTTTTTCTACCCAAAAGTTAGCGGACGTGCTACAGTACCAATGAGCACTCTTTTTCTTTTTTATGAGCACTCTTTTCATTTTCTTCAACACTTTTTCATGAGCATTCTCTCGTTTCAACGAACACTTTTTTTCGTTTCAAATAAAAAATCCATTCCTAACTTTTAGGTAGAAAAAACAATTTTACAGTACCTGAAAGACGGTCGCTTTTGAAAACCACACTAATTTAACAGAGGGGACCTTTCCATTTGAAAACTAACAAAAATTTGAAACTAATCATCTTCTATTTCAAATTATACATCAATTAGGTGGGCTTTTATTCCGTTTTATACGAAATTTTTAAATTTATTTTGTAGTTTTCCCATTTCTAACCTTTTTCAGCAGTTGTTGATCACATTGTTTTAAGGTTGGTGCTGCTTGTATGAACCTTTGATTCTGCATAGTTTCCAGCAAAAATATGAGAAGGGCGATACGGATACAATTAATCATTATCAATTTTAGAAAAAAATTTACGAAAGTAATTATTTTCTTCTTAAGTTGGGTCTTAGAAAAATTGGAAAATTGAATTCATTAATTTTTAAAATTTTTAATGTTTTTATTCATATAAATACCTTAGGAATTTTCTATTATAAGATTAATTTTAATAGGTAAAAATTGAAAATATAGAATAATTATTTCTTCTAAAATAATTAACATGTAAGAATACCTGCAAAAATCCAAATAAAACAAACTCAAGTATTCCAATTTCTATAATAAAATTATTGACTATTTATAATCTAGGTGACTTTTTAATTTTGCTGCAAATTTTACAGAGGAAAAGATAAAATGGAAATCTGGCATAGATCTATAAAATTTTGCCCATTTTCTCATCAGGATTGTTCCATCAAAAATTTTTTATTGTTTGGATAATTTAATTTAGTATTAAATTGCAGAATAATTCATTTCATTTAATAAGCTGGATGGTCAGATTTAGAAATATCATTTACGCCAACGCAGAAATGCATGTAGTGAATATATAAATTTCGTTCATTATTGTGTTGTATATATTTATTGATTCTTCGATTATTATTTATTATTACAATTAAACTATGATTGTACCCATCCATTGTCATATTAGACAAGAGAAAAGGTTTTGACTTTTTTAGGCTAGAAATTTTAAAATTAATCTGTTTCTTGGATGATTTTTTAGAGTTTATGAATATTGCATATTATATTTTCTCAATTAAAAATCCCAATTCTTATTACTAACTTACAAGGGAAATTCTCGCTCCATTGTGNAGGCTGAAATGACATTTTAACATCTTGGAACGGTGCTGGGTCGTTTCTTAAAAACCATCATAATGCGCGTTTCTTAAATATCCATCAAAACCCAAATGAGACGTTTCTTAAATTTCCATCAAAACTAAAAATTAACACTAACCATACCAAATATCTACAAATACAAAATCACTACTGGGCCAAATCACTTTAAACTCTTTAAAATTAAAAACATAAAATTATAAAGAATCTATACTGTCGCCAGAGTATTTCATTGCTATTTTTTGTAATGTTCAAAAATTGCAGTTCTATTGATTTATGGCCCCTAATTTTCATTTTAATTATTTTAATTTTTTGTTTCTTTTTAAAGAAGCGATTAAGGATAACGCCTTCAGCATTATTTTTGTTTTAAATTTTGTTTTTTTAAATTTTAAAGAGTTTTAAGTGATTTGGCCCAGTAGTGATTTTGTATTTGTAGATATTTGGTATGGTTAGTGTTAATTTTTAGTTTTGATGGATATTTAAGAAATGGCTCATTTTGAAGGAAATTTAAGAAACGTCTCATTTGGGTTTTGATGGATATTTAAGAAACGCGCATTATGATGGTTTTTAAGAAACGACATAGCACCCTTGGAACCGGTTGAAAGAAATACACTTCCGACTTTTTTAACATCTTGGAACCGGTTGAAAGAAATACACTTCATTTCAAATGGTTTATTATTTAACAATGTATGTTTTTATATGATATCTAACTAATAAGAGCATTAAACCATGTTAGATGAAATATATTACTCTTTATAGCATGTAATTATGAAAATGCCATAGAAAATGGAATATGAAAAAAATATAATGTTACTTTATGTACAATATATATTCTAAAGATATCGATAAATTCCGAAATAAAGAATCCCTTCGTATTGCTAACTCAATGTGCATCGTTCATCCGAACAGCTCCACCGAAAGGTTCATCATTAAAATCAAAAGATTCGATGACCAAATATATTGAGAAAATAGTCGAAGACGAACCGATGCCCGACTTCGACCGGCGGATCCTCATCAAAAGGGTTGGTGAGAAAAAAACTGAACTTGGGGGTTGATAACATCTAGACCTTTACTATCTTGATAGTTCAATCTGCGAAAGAAATTTGATTAAAAAATTTACTAGGCAAAAACCATTTTTTAGTGATTTATATCATGCTGATCCATTTAAATGATTGCCAATTTTCTGAAAAGTAAAAAGGCAAAAAATTTCTAATTAATTATTTAAATATAATTTAATTTGACTGTTAGGGCTTAGATTTTTAGTAGGCATTATAATTGACATTTAATATGGATATTTAGAAGTTTCTTGTGATTTTCATCCATTCTTCTAAGAAAATTCACCTTTAAAGAAAGGCTGAATTTTAAATAAACCGGTCACTTTAATTGGAATTTTTACCATCGACGAAGGGAATGCTCGCCAAGTGCAACAAGGACATGTTCAACGAACTTTATCGGGATTTGCAAAAAGTAGCAACAGAGACTGAAGATCTCTTTGCAAAAATTGAATCCGTACAAAAAACATTTCCGCAAAGCCTATGAAGAGAACCGGAAAAGCAAGTTAGAAACCGATGAAGACATTCAACAGTTAGACAAAATTGTGCAAGAACCCAAAAAGACAGAGTATGTTATTGGGAAATATCCAAAATCCATTTTTTCTCATCAGCGATGCCAGCGAGGAGTTGAATGCCAAAATTGCAGAATCCCTGATGGAACTCAATGTTTACGCAGCGATGGAGAAAGACGCACATAATTGCCAACATCCAATAGATGGCCAAATCTCATAGGTGTAGAATGATGGATTTCTTTGTCCAAATTCTGTTTTTTATTATTTTTCCGATTGTTCTGCCTACATCTAGGATACTTTTTAGTCCACCATTTTTGAAAAAAAAAATAAATAAAATCAACTACTTTTTTAAACAATTCCATGCTTCCTTTGGGGTTTTTGAGTGTGTCGGAGCAAAATCTGATTTTAGATCTATCAAAATTATTTATAAAATCTAATCAAAGAATTTGATTAGAAAAAACTAATTGCTTGATGCAAGCTCAGATTTTCTTCATAATTTTGATAAATCTGATTCAGATTCGAATTAGTTACACTCAAAAAACCAAGAGTATAAGCGAATTCTAAGGAATTGGATTTTCACTGAATTTCAATGGGGTATTCATAGTGATTTCGAAAAATGGTAGACTTAAACTATAAAAGTCACCGGTTTTGATATTATTATTTTTTTGATTTTAGCAACAGTTTCTTCTGGCATAAATGATATGAGTTTTTTAAATCAAAGCTTCGGGTCTTTTTCAAGCAGGCCGAAACTTGCGAATTTTGCGGACCGAATTTAATAACAACCAAAAATAATAAAACAGACTTTAATTTTGTTTCACTTGAAAATATTTAAAGTAACAAAGAATTTATTAATATAGGCCATAATTACTCAAGATTAAGTTGGTTATAATTTTAATAAGTTGAACTTTGGAGAAAAATTATGCTCAAATTGGAATTTTATTCTGTCCAAAAAGAATTTCATTAAAAGCATTATACTTAGGGTGGAAACTAAGTTTTGAGGGTGTTCAATTTAGGTTTATTGAAAAAATCATAGCTCTGTTATTTCGCCATCAATCCTCGTGCTTTTTTTTATTTTGTAGATATAAATGTCCGCTTCTTTTTTACAAGAAAAATCCATTTTATTTCATTTATTAAAAAAGATATGATTTTTTTAATAAATATACCTCAAATCGACATTTGACCATATTTTTTCTGTAGTCTCAAAATGAAAGATACCGTAAAGATGGAAAATAAAAAATTGCGGAAAAAGAAAGTCCAAAGGACCCTCTTTTATAGCGCAAAAAGAAAAATTTTAGAAAAATTCAATAAAGGGTAATAAGAGGCCGCCAAAACCTCTCAAATTTAGGGCATTTTCTGGGGTCAAAATTAGAATTTCAAAATTGAGACTTTTTCAGCTGATTAAACCATTATGATTCAATATTATGGTGTTCAATTAAGTCGAATATTTCAAAAATTTAATTCCCTTAACTAGTTTTTGCCATTTTACGAAGAAATGCTTTTTTTGAGGGTTGGCTTAAAATCGATGTTTCAAAAAGGTCCTCCGGAAAAAATTGAATAGATGTATTTGGAAGCTCATTTTTACCCAAATTATTAGTCATATTATGCTCTCTTAGATTGTCACTCGAATTGGTTCTTTAGCCAATTTCATAGCCGAGAAAAACTTATTCCAATTTGACTATATCAAAAATGACCTCGAGATTTATTTTGCTTATAAGTCCCCCTAAGTTTAAGCACCAAATATTGATCTTTCGCCCAAAAAGTGGCAATATATATTGGATAATAATGGTGCATATATCAAGGTTTGATTGGTTACATTTGATTTTTTAAAAATATTTTTCGTTAGAAAAATAAGGACCCCCAAAACTTATTAGCTTCCACCCTAAGTAATACACAGAGAACATGTAATATCATACTTCTACTCCATAATAAAATTGTTTATTAAAACCATGAATATTTATTTTTATAAATTACATTCATTTGAATATGAAAGGGAAAAGACAAATTACAATATAATGTAAAAATATTAGCAAAATATCAAAATGGAAATAATTGATTCTAATATAGCTCAATATCATACATTTTGATACTTATATTTGTGGACAATATAAAATTTATTTCAATAGAAGAACACAATTTGGTCAACATTAATTCCAAAATTCCATTTAGTAAAGGGAGTGGCAGGACATAAAATGCTGAAATCAAATCCTCGTACTCATATGTATTGTGCATTATGGATAAAATATATTAACATGCTTGTCATCCTTTTTCAGCATTTATAAAGCAATGATTATTATGCACGAAAATCCATTTTTATTCCATTTTCTTCAATTATTATTATGCATTCCATTAAAACAACAAATTTCTTCCAAATTTTTGCAACATGTTTTATTTTATGGCACTATTTTACTACTTGTCATGGTAGTTATTGTTTTGGAAAGATTAATATTTATTATTTTATATACATATAGGGTACAACGACGTGGGATTCGCTTACGTCAACATGAGTCCAGAATTCTTCGATCCCAAATTTAATCATGATTTTAGAATCGAAAAGGTTCGTTTTAAAATCATTTAGAGTTAGGTATTTTAAAATTTTAATCTTTGAATCTTTAAGGATGATGGCACGGTGTACCATCGTGGTAATTTTGTCTACCATCGACCTTATGGATCTATGCGTTATGCACTGAAGGTATTATTTATATGTATTATACGGTTAATCTCGTCGTGGTTAGCAATTTTAGCAGATTTTCCATAGGCATAATGTGATAATAAGGAATTAATAATTGTATCCGAGAGTCTCGGTTTCGCGTCTCATTTCCATTTCTCAATCTTGCTTCTTGGGTCTCGGGAATTTTTGGGTCTCGAACACCTTTATGACATGCAGTTGGAGTATAAGAATTGGTAGACTTGAAACTTTTTCTATTAGGTTGGATCTCATAATGTACCTATATAAAAAGGACTTGGTATGTCTTTTAAAGTGCTAAAGGCGTTATTTTGAAATAGGATGAATTTTAAAATTTATTTGATTAATTATACAATTAATGTCCTACATAAAAATTCAATCATCCACATTAAACGAAATAGATCCATTAGATCTTTGTGTAAGAATAACATACACATCACCAATTTACGAAATGAATTTTCAGATTTTGAACCAAACAGAGAAAAAAGCCATCTTGGAGAGATGGAGAAATCATCGAGATTCGGAAGAAAACGAGATGGTGAAGGTGAACCACCAACAGGTAAACGTTTTGAAAATTAATGTTTTTATGATTTTGTTTGTTTACAAAATAATAATTATTATTTTTTAAATTTTTGATTAAATGGACATAATTATGAAACTAAACCTTTTTTAGGAGTATGTTGATGATCGTCCTGCTGTGGAAGACATGATGAAGGCGGTGACGGAAGGCGTGGACAACGAAAACGTTGATGTTAGTGAAAATGACAATAAAAACAACGAACAAAACAGTCATAATCATCCAAACAAGGAGGATAATGAAAACAAAAAACACCAGCAGAACATCGAAGAAGACAGCAAGAACAATCACCAGCAGAAGGAAAAAGTTATCGATAACAAAGAGGACAACAACAACAATCACCACGACGACAAAGATGACAACAAAAAGAAACATCAGAAGAACCACATAATTGACAACAAGAAAAATCGACATGACAACAAAGACGACAACAACACCAAAACCAATGTTAACAACATTGTTGAGAGCAAAAACATTACTGACGACAACAAAATAATAGCAACACCTCTGCACCGATTTCTATCACCAAAAATCACAGCCAGAAAATTAAAAAGAAAATTAAAAACCAACGAATTTCTTCGGCTCCACAGAATAGTGCCGATGCCAAAAAATTAAAACGCACAAAATGTCCCCTATGGCAACGTCTGACAAACGCCTGTTCAAAGGTATTATAAATAGATGAGACGTTATCATCAACTATCATTAGGCTCGTGCTGAATGAGTCAGTCATTTGATCCGAAAATGCAAAAATATATGTATATACAAATATCTAAAGTTTAACAAATTCTTATATGTCAAAGGAAAAGCCAATATCATTCAGATCATAATTTTTACGATAATTTAAGACCAAAATTTATATGTTGATAAGAAAGTCTGAAGGAAAATCGACAACAAAAATTTTTCAAACAAATGAATAGAAATAATTTCCAGCTTGTTATATCAACGGCATTCGATTGTTTTTTAAATTAGTTTTAATAATTTCGTGTTTCATATTTTTTTAGTTTTATAGAGAAATATTTTTAGCTTTTTACCAAAAACTTTCTAAACCTAAAAATACAACAACAGAGAATCACTAGATAGAAAATAAGTGTTAGGTAGATTCGGTATGCATATCTTTAGAAGATTTTGAACCGTTTATATATTTGGTCAAGATATACAGTTTCTTTATTTTTAATACACCTACTTGATTAAGTAAAAACTGAAGAATATTCTGCTTTTGTAGATGTTAGGCAAAAAGGTGTCGAAAACAGTTTTGCCGGCTCCACCTGACAATTCGTGGTTGGGGCCACCAGCAGGAGTTCGTCAGAATTCGGTGGATGACCAAGAGTGGCCGGTGGCCTACCACGGCACTCCAGTTATCAATGTCTATGGCATTGTGTCGGAGAGATTCAAACTTGAAAATGGCAAGAATTTCCTGTTCGGCAAAGGTATCTACGCATCGCCCTACCCCGATGTCGCCAAGGAATACGCCCATATCTACAGCTATGAAGTATAGTCTTGGATTCTCTACTCCACTATTGATATATACATGTCAACGGGCCTGGATATACAGTAGTAAAAATAATAACTTAATCACATTTAGTTGGAATTTATCGCGATTTTTGTGGTACTTGTTAGTTTACCCCCCCCCCCTGGCCAAAAAATTAATTTTTTTCTAATAAAATTAACAATTCAAAAAGCGATCTGGGGCTTTTCATATGTGCTGAGCTCGAATCTGGTGTCTATATTTTGTCATATTTCATATGCAAAATCTAAGATTTTCATCAACGATTTTTCGTTAAGTAACTAACGATTTTGCAGATACAAGCTTCATTTTTTAATCTTTAACAATTATTTTATATAAATTACTCTATTTATTTTATTATTCTTTCATCTTTTCAGATGGACTTAGGCACATTGTATAGCTAATAATTAGCTCTATCTTTTCATAATAAGTTCGTTTTCTCATGGTTTTTTTAAACCGAGTTATCTCGATCTGTAATTTTTTCGTTTCAAAGTTCTATTCCGACCTCAAAAATGGATTTAAATTGATATTGCTCTAGTGACCGCAGAATAAATATATGGTTTTGAGAAAATGGCTCATTACCAAAAAGGGGCCTCTTCAATTAGAGAGGCCCCTTCAATTGGAGAGGCCCCTCTATTTTTCGATACCCTCACAGGGGCCCCTTCTATTAGAGAGGCCCCTTCAATTAGAGAGGCCCTTCTATTAGAGATACTACAGTAAATTAGTCGCCATCATTCATATGTAAATGTAAGTAAACATTTTTGTCATAAAATCATAGTGTAAAAAATAAATTTTTATTTCTTCAGGTTTTTTACGCTGATTTCAACAGAATCAATGACAATCAACATAATCTCTACCCCGTCTTGAATAAAATTTCAATTAAAAAATATAATAAACAGAGAAACGTCAAAAAATTTAACATGGACATTTGACGGTCATAAGATGTCTTTCATAGAGTTGATAGAGTTGATACGGGGACTCCGTTTCCTATATTATAAATGGAAAACTTTGAATTATTAAGCTATTTCTTTGAATCCATTTGAACCGTACACATGTGTAAATGGAAGTATAAATAGGGTGTGGCAGTTTAAAAAATTTCACAACTTAAATTTTCTTTTGATTAGTATCTAATAGTAGCGCTAATTTAACTTATATTCTCGGACGAGCCCTATCGAGACCGCAGCACAATCACGGAGTAATCGTTAAAAAACATGCATTGAACTACAAAAATTTAAAAAAGTTCGTTGTAAAGATAAATTTAATAATAAAATTGATTAATTAATTCAATTTTTTATTTTTCAATAGTCTCTCTTTTTGGGGATTTCCCCAGTGTAATCCTTATTTTTTGCACTTCATGTCCTTATTTTCAAAAAATTTCGATGGGCGCCCTGAATTTAAGTGATTATTTTAAGTTTTCTGATTGCAAAATATTGATTCTTCTATTCAACAAAATAGCGCAAATAAATTACTAAATTGCTTTTCGCATAAGTGTATAATCAATAGCATTATATATTGTATGCCTTTATAGCTTGTTAGAAAATACCAATAATCCACGCAAATCCCCTCCCCCCCCCCCAAATAAAATAAAATAAAAAATCCAATTCATCAATGAAATGATTTTGTAGGTGAAAAAAGTAGTTCATTAAATTAAAATCCATAAATTGCAAATTTATAGAGATGAAACAATTTAAGATATAATTTAAGATGTAATTATTTTTGCATTTTGTAATTTTTAATTTTTAATTTATAAATTTTGAAACTTAAAAAATCGAAGTAATCGATTTTCTTTCCTCCTTAATGTTTTTTTATTTTTATGAGTGAAATTTGCATAGATTTTAATGGATTTTATATTTTGTATAAAATTATTTTTACCAGATTTAAAAAGAGTCTTTTGATTGTTTGCCCACTATTTTATTAATTTATACAAAAACAAAGATTTTTGTAATTTGCCTTAAATTAAATAATTCGTTTTTCATTTTTTAGGTAATACTAGAAACATTATATTTCATCAAAAAATGTCAATATTCCTTACCATGGTTACCATTATCATATTAATGGCCCTTTTTATGAATAACATACAAGCTGCTCCGCAAGGATCACCACCAGTGAAAAATGAGGAGATCATACCTGTGGTAGAAGAGTGTGATCAGCTAGAATTGATCAAAACGGTTAGTTGCTACATAAAAAAGTGAACCAAAAGTGCGATAATAAAAACATTTAAGACAAATTATAGGTGGTATTTGTTTTGTAAGTTTTTTAATTTATCAAATAACAATTCAATTATTAACATACAATATAAGTCTAATAAGATCTAAATCCGTACAAATTTAAAATCAAAAGCTAAAAACACAAATAGTTAAAACATAATTATGAAAAAAAAACAATAAAAGTTGTTAAAGCACTAGGGGTTTCCTTAAACAAAACGTTTTCTAATTTTGTAATTTTTCAGGGAAAATTAAAATTTAAACATCAACCGAAAATTCGGCAAAAGTTTGCATTTTATACTCTTGGTGGGTCTAAGAAACTTAGGTCTAAAGGTCTAAGAAACTTTCTAAAAGACTTAGGTCTAAAGGTCTAAGAAACTTTCTAAAAGGCTTGGTCTTAATGGCCCTTTTTAAAACGTGTTCTCCTAGTTCAAATACCTATGTCATATTTTGCAAGAAATCTAATGTAATTCAAGTTTCAGTTGGTGGACAAGGTGACATGCTACCTGAACTCTCACAGTTTGAGCGAAAACAGACGCTATGAACAGGGAGTTGTGCAACAATTTCGCAAGTTTCATGGAATGTTGCAGGCAAATGAGTGCACGACTGCATTGTGGGCGGACTTGCAACATGAGTTCAAAAGGTGCATGGCCTTTGGAGATAAAATCTAATAATTAACAAATAATAAAGCCAAAATGAATGCCAAATTGTGCTAATTTACGATTTCAATCATTTTGACACTAAATTTATAATTTTATTTTTAAATCCGTGAAATTTCGATTTTTTCAGATTATTACCGAAATTTCAATTGTATTTCATAGAAAGTATTAATTTTTTCCCATAAAGTTTTATTCCAAAAAGCTAATCTATGCTTTTTATATTTCTTATATCACTATTAAACGTGCAACAGATTGCGCAACTATCTTCATGTAGTTGCGGCGCAACAGGCTGGTGCTATATTCCAACAGGCACCCTATAAGAGCCAGCCACGTTTCAAATATTCCTATAGGGAGCAGCGCAATGAGGTTGTGACCAACTTTGACAATATGCAAACAATGATGAACATTGTGGAACAACTCGAAAAAACTAAGTTCGCTATGGAATTATACATAAGAGACTAGCTGTTTAACCGAAACCAAAAAATAAAAATAAAAGATAATTAGTGTTTGAAATGGAATTTTCAATAATTGTATAGGATAAAAAGGATTTTTCTCATTTTTAGAGCTTTTTTAATTCTTAAAAAGCTATTTTTCATATATCTAGAGAAGCAAAAAAAAATATGTTAAAAAATATTCAGGTCAAATAAGCAATAGATATACGATAAAAATTGAGCGCCGATTGAATTGCTTTGAATCCTCGATCTTTCGATAGAAATTCCATTGAATTGGAAAAAAATTCACTGATGTGACAGAGAAAAATTAAGGAAAAAGAGTACAAGAGAAAAGATGCAAAGAGAAAGTTCATAAAGGGAAAGTTCCTCTTCATAAAATCTAAAAGCCAAAAATAAATTTCTAATTCAATGGAATTTTTACGCATCTTCTATATACATTTATAATTTTAACCTAACAAGACTTGAAAAAAAATTTAAATTGAATTCATTTAGCTAATTTTTTAACTGCGTTTATAATTATAACCGATCCGATCGATATATGAAAGTTATTTAGCATTGCCCTCAAAGACGTATATTGTGAGACCTTGGACCTGCTTGTGAGGTTGAAAGTATTCGCGGTGATGAGCAAATCGACCACAAAGGAACATTATAAAGATCTATTCCATAGAAAATTCTACAACCCCGAGGATGTCGGTAAGATGGTCTGCAAATGAGGGTTTTAGGGATTTAGAAAAAGGAGAAATGTCGCTAGTTCCTAGAACCCTAATTAATTAAGATTTGTTTATATACAATCTATTTTGAAATTTTCTAAAATTTTGGAATAAATATTACTTTTTGACTAATTGAGGGTCTGGATACATTATTTCAGAAAATCTCGTCTTCCAACTTTTTCAAATATGTCTAGGTTAAAATAATTTTTTTAATTTTATAAATAAGAATTAATTTGTAACTTATGATTTCACATGCAGTAAAAACTCTATTGGGACCCCAAGGGGTCTTATTTTTCAACCCCTCTTGGAGAGGGGGGTCTATTTGAGGTTTCCGTGAGAGTTTCTTCAGAGGAGGGGATCTTATTTTAGGGGTGGGCTCCTAACTTGTTGGGTCGATTGGTCCAAAGTAAAAAATGGAATGCATGAATACACTACAAAATGTCTAAAAATCTAACGAAAACCAAAAATGCTCCAAGTTTTCAGATTCGTACATTAGTGTCCCATTTTAGTCTCTACAAGTTAGCGGTCGTTAATGTTATCGGGTCAATACAAGAGTTCAATTTAGAATATTTAATGTGATAAAACAAAAATTCCATAGGTGTCAAGCTGTCCAAAAATATAACCTATCTTTCTCAGATTTTTAACATGCCTATAAAAATTTCATACCGTATTTCCTGTATTA
>LDKF01000001.1:388981-428528 GCA_001026735.1 Rotylenchulus reniformis
TCCCCCCCCCTGCAATAGACCCCCCCTCTGGAGGGGGGTTGAAAAATAAATCCCCCGGGGGGTCTAATACAGGAAATACGGTAAGTCCTTAAACTTCTTCGGTAAAGGCTTGAATTTTTATAGCTCATTTTGAGACTTTACATATTTTTAGCTTAGGTTATAAATTAGCTTATCCTGCAAATTCTGATATTCATATTAGGATATTCTTATTAAGATTTCCAATCTCAGACCTACATGTTAGTTTCTAACCAAGTTCAATAATCTTTGAAGTTCTGATAGTTGCTTACAGAAATCTAGGAAAATCTGATATTCAAATAATAAAAAATTCTTATAACTTATAACTTTAAATATTTAGAAATTCCTGATACATATCCAACCAGAATATATTTGAATAATTTTTTTATATGTAACAGTAAAAAATAAAATAAAAATCCCATTTTTTAAAAGATATACCGTATTCTCTCTAATAGAAGGGGCCCCTTCTATTGTTTCAACCTCCTTCCAGGGGGCCCCTTCTATTAGAGAGGCCTCTTCAATTAGAGAGGCCCCTTCTATTTTTGAAAGGCAGAAATTTTTTAAGGGTGTTAGTAAAAATTTAAAAAAATGATAATTTATAATTTTAACTCATATCTGCTGCCGACAGATATGGTCAACATTATTTTCGTCAAAATTTTTTTCAAATTTATTTTTTAAATCATCAATTTTTGATCAAAATACCGAATTATACAGTCCAAAAAAACTAAATTTTTATTTTCTGCGGGCAACACGGTCAAACAAGGTCAATTTAAATCAATTTTTGCCATAGAATAGAACTTTTAAACGAAAATTACAGTGGGTTATAACTCGATTCAACCGAAACATAGAGAAACGGATTTAGTGTGAAAATATAGAGCAAATTATCAACTACAATTGAGCTTCCTTTGATCTTAATTGGCTCAGTATAACAAAATACAAAATTATGGCCAAATTGATCACTCGTATCGGCTAATTTACAAAAATGCCGGCACTAACGTTTATTTTGGTTATAGCTTTTGTGAGACTACCATAATGAGAGGTGGGGATTTAAATGAAGTTATAAGGTAAGCTGGAGTATGACGCAATTTTTTATTTGGCGCAATACTTATTTGTTTCACCCTAAAAAACATTACAGAAAAATACAATGAACTTGGGAAGAAATTTGAGAATGAAACACAGAAGTTGAACAATTTGCCGGAATGCGGTGAAATTTGTAGCAAATTGATTAGTAAAGCGTGTAGCAACTACCCGAGTAGTAGTAGCCAAACTCCCTATGTTTCCATCACAAAAGAGGTAAATAAAAATTAATGAGTATTCGTTTTCGTTAATTTGATTGAAAGTATTTTAACATGAAAATAAAAATAATTGTTCGCAATAGGCGGTATTCCCCTATTTCTGGTGTTACCAATCGGGTTACCGGGTTACAACCTTAAAGGGTCTTTAGGTCTCATTCATTTTTATTTTTTTGGCTATAAAAGTTAGCTAAAAAATTTGTTTGGCTATATAATTATGAATTTTTATACTAATTTTATGTATTATTTTTTAGGCATGCTTTAAGCAACAAAGAACTGAATACCACGCTTAAAGTACGCCGAAAAATCATAAAGAAAGTTAATATAAGAATTCATAATCTTAGCCCAAAAATATGATAATGTCGCGGTTAACGCGGATTCCCTATATATTGGAATGGGTCACGATCACGAACCAATCGTGGCACCACGGGAAGTTCCCTTGAAGTTACATTTTAAAGCTACATGTACAAATTTATTGTCCTAGAACCATTTATGGTCTTTTTAAACATTATAGCAAAAAGAATTAATTATTAATAACTATAAAATTTTGAAAATACGTATAAATTTTCTAAACTGCAGCAACAGCAGGTCGATTGCGGCTGCTCGACAGTGACTTCATCACTCGCGTGCGCTTTCTGCGCACTTCCGGCTCTTATTGGCGAGCTGGCGTGCGTTGGCGAGCGGAAGCGCATCAAGGTGAGTTTCATATAATGCTAACGGTTTAGTGTTCAAATCGCAGGCGCGTACACAACGAGCGGAGAAGAAGCTGGTCAAGTTCAAGCAGATCATGGACACGAACGCAAAACTGGCGGAGCAAGCGCAAAACTGGGAGCAGGAGCGGAAGCGATCGTCGGTGTCAAAACCATTATGAATGATGATACAATAAAATGTGTGTGTTGTTTTGATAATAGATGTCATTTGGGGAAAATTTATCTTTTATCATTAGTGTCTAACTTTTCCAGCAAAGGCATTTTTTGCTGACTCATCAAAACGGCCAATCAAAATGGATTTCAGGCATAATTGATTTGAGGCCAATTTTTGAATTTTTTTGGCTATATTTTTGGTCTTTGTGGCACTTTTTGGGCGTAAAAAAATTTATTCCTATTATAATGCATAATTCAAAAAAAATTTTAAATAATAAAATTTTATTATTTATTTTCATGAATGATTATTATTTTTATGCCGATTAATCCAGTTTGTTTTTTCGACAACACAGAGATGATTTATATGAATTACATATTGGAAACAAAGTTTCAGACCGATTTTTCGGAAAACTGAAAGATGTACAAAAAGTGCAAGTTTAAAGTTTTAAAAAGTTTAAAGTTTTCTAAGTTTTTAGCTAACATTATTTTATTATAATCCGTCTGTTAAGATTATAGAATTTTATAACATTTTTAATTAACTTTTTTCTTTCAATCAATTATTCATCAAGTGTCAAACATGTAGTTTGGCCATTTTCATTTGTTAATACTCAATTAACTTTTAAGTTGGCATGAATATAAATTTTATAATTTTATTTAAAACAATATGACACAAACTCTAATTGCTAAATCGATTTTTTGTACACATCACAGAATGTGTGACGAATGAATTTTATTCAAAATAATCTGTATTTACGCTATAATTTTTACAATTTGTCTATTTCTAGAAATTTCAGAAATAATCGGGTAAAAGGAATTATTTTTACATAGATTATTCACGTAATATTTGTATTCGAATTTTCTGTTTTTGCTTCTGCTTTAATATTCGTGGTCACAATTCACGCTTGTGCAAAACAATAATAATTGTGAAATTTAAAACATGATAATTGATGCCAAGATCCTCTATGAATGATTTTACATTGCCATAAATTATTGGTACTTTTAGTATATAACCAGTAGATTCGTAAATAAAACAGCGTGGATGAAGAAATCCAAGAAAAAATTTGATGAACTTTATTTGGCGCTACGTAAAAGGATGGACTTTTGAATTAAAGGAGCTATTTATCGTTTTTGGCGCTAAGGATTAAACTCCGATTATCAAAGTGATTGTTTTTATGTATAATGTACACGTATGATCAAAAACATTTTTCCAATTCAAGTAATGACTAATGTTTAATAAAAAGGGGTCAGGTCAATTGATCCCACACTCAATTGATCCCAGTTCATTAGATCCCAAAACTAAAACTGTTCATTTGATCCCAAAGCCAAAAACCCTCAATAGATCCCAGTTCATTAGATCCCAACTTATTAGATCCCACAACCAAAAATGATCATTAGATCCCAAAGCCAAAAATGCTCATTAGATCCCAAATTTTTAAAATCCGTAATTTTATTGTAATTTTTTCACAGGCCTCGGATTTGGATTTTCCAAAAATTTTCACAGGCCTCGGTTTTTCCGGAAATTTTCACAGACCTCGGCTTTTCCGGAAATTTTCACAGACCTCGGTTTTTCCAAAAATTTTCACAGACCTCGGTTTTTCCAAAAATTTTCACAGGCCTCGGATTTCCAAGAAATTTTCACAAGCCTCGGTTTTTCCAAAAAAAAAACAATAGGCAATGACAAGTACATGNGTATAACGGCAAGTACGTGATGCGTTCTACTGGTTTTTTTACACGTGCTTATTCACGTTTTTTCACGTGTTTTTAGTATGTGACTACGTTATGCGTGTAATACTCGAGTACGGTACGTGACACTTGTACGTATTTTCACTAAAATTTCCTGTAGTATGTACATGTACACGAATTTTATGAAGTACGTGATGTTGTTGTTTTTTAACGAGATTTCTCTGTAGGTAAACACGTACAGTATTTTTCACGTGTTTTTTGTAAGTTCCGAGAAATATGAGAAGTGACGTCTATAAAAAATTTTGGGTTCTAATGAGGGTTTTTAGCTTTGGGATCAAATGAACATTTTTGGCTTTGGGATCTAATGAACTGGGATCTAATGAACATATTTGGCTTTGGGATCAAATGAACAATTTTAGTTTTTGGGATCTAATTAACTGGGATCTAATGAGCTGGGATCTTTTGAAGGTTTTTGGCTTTGGGATCTAATGAACATTTTTGGCTTTGGGATCTAATGAACTGGGATCAAATGAGGTGTAGCCAATAAAAATATCTATATGAAAGAAAAATCGTTTCAATAATCGGCCCTTTATTATACCCAAGCAGCCCCATCTAAAAAAGTAAAAAAATATTCAGATGCATATATCGACATTGATCTGTTTAATCTGAAAAATTTTGAACATAATTTTGAGAGTCTTGGATCTTTGGGTTAAATCAATTCAAAAGTTCATCCTTTTAATAGCGCCCTGGTGTTTGTTTGATGTCCATAAAAACCCCGAACTAGATAGAAAATGAATGAGAGTATAAAGAAGAAATTCGTGATTAAAAAACTTATTTATTGAAGTTTATTAACTCTATTTATAAAATGGTAAATTAGCTGAAATTCTACTAATCAATAAGTCAATAACTATTAATATTGATCATTGTACAATTTGTAATGATATGTAACATACAATAATATAAATAAGGATTAAATTAATCACCCGATTTACGCCTATGCAAAAAATCCTTAAAATGGAATTTTTTTATAGAACCGCCCACATTAAATGGGATAGCTGAATGGAATTCCAAAAAAAAAAGATTAGCCCTCTCTATATATGTAAATACTTTTATATGTAAGTTGTATTCATTTATAAATAGAAAAATAATTGATTTTTCTCTCATTATTTATAATAAATTTCTCATGGATGCTTGGACACATTCGATTTTTCTCCATTTTTAAATTGAGCAATAAGCGCCATGCTACTACTACATTATTTTGTGTTCAAGTGTTCAGCTCTATTTTTATTACTCGAAATCGGTAATTTATTATAAAAATAATAATTGTAGATAATTTAAAAAATCTTCTAAAAATTGCAATTCTTATTCAATTCATAGGTGTAATATCCATTTTTAATATAAAAACAATTTATTAGTCCAGAAAAAATTGAAAATTCCAAACTTTATGATTTAACTCTTTAGTAATTATAATTATAAAATATGATGTTTACAAAATTGATATTTCTTAATTTTTGCTTTAATACGTATTTTTCAACAATTTTAGCCAATTCGATGTCCTCAAACAAAAATTCATCAGCAAATTCAATGGACTCTTCCGAGATCCCCAGCAGTAATAGTGCAGTTCCTGATCAGTCTTCTTGCCTTTTATGCGATTCCAAGGAACCTGAACATGTATTGCGCAATCAGGAGGGATTGTGCACCAATTGCAGATTGAACTTCATGCATAGCAGGATACTTAAGCAAAGAACAAATAAAACGGTTGAAAATTCAGGTATTATATACTCTTTAAATGCCGCAAAATTTACATAGCAGTAAGAAAAGTATTGACTATTATATATCATTTCCAAACTCTTAAACACATTTTTAAATTTTCTTTGGTCTACGAAATATTATATTTAATCTTTTTACTTTTTTATCAAATAATCTCTTATTTTTTTTATCAAATAATCTCTTATTGGCCTATAGTTCAATTAAACTTACCGTATTCTCTATAAAATAAAGCCTCCCCAAAAATAAGTCCTCTCTAATGTAAGAATTGAATATTAGATTATTAATCAATTTTGTCTTTATTCTATAAATGTAAATAATTTAAAAAATCTTTTTTTTTTGAAAAAATCAGATCTTTGTCGACAACTCGGGAAAAATAAGGCATCCCCTTAAAATAAAGCCCTTTTTTGGTTGAAAAAATAAGGCCTAGGTCTGATTTGGGAAGATACCAGTTCGCGACCGGGCCAGTTCTCGACCATGGTCGCGAAGTGGTAAAACCACTTCGCGACCACCCCTACCAGTTCGCGACCACTTTTTCTAAAAAGTGCCACTTCGCGACCACGATGGCCAGTTCGCGACCACCCCTACCAGTTCGCGACCACTTTTTCTAGTTCATGCTCAAAAGATGTTTACCCGCCCAATATTGTTGATTTAAATGAGTTGCCAAATTGTTAATTTTGATTATCTGAATTTAAAGGTTTTAAATTTTTCAAAAAATAAATCTAATCATATCTCTTAGGTATTATATATAAGTTCATAAATAACTATATTTAATTTCCGCAAAAATTTTGTTTTTGGAATTTTAAAAAATTTTGGAATTTTTGATTTTTTGGAATTTTTTATGCCTATGGGAATAAAATTTAGGTGTCTAAAAAACAATGTTGAGTTAGAGAAAATAATATTTTTCATTTTTTTCGACGTCAGACGTCAAAATGGAAAAATATGCTAAAACAAAATCGAAATATAAATAATAGTGGTCGCAAACTGGCTTATTTCCGAGAAAGTGGTCGCGAATTGGTAGGGGTGGTCGTGAACTGCCCCCTGTGGTCGCGAACTGGCATTTTTCCGAAAAACTGGTCGCGAACTGACCCGGGTGGTCGCGAACTGGTACACAGTCGTCTGATTTTAAAGAGAATACAGTATATAGGGCATAGGATGCTTTTAAGGGGAATATGCTTTCAAATTTTATAGTTTTTTTGGCTTTCAAAAATTTTACCTTACTCGTCCCTTGTCAGAATCTCCCCGACTTTTATGCATTAGCAATTGCGGTAACACTGAACCGGTAGAAGTGTTGCAGATGCAGGACGGTCTCTGCAAAAAATGCATTGAAGACTTCATCTATAGCAAGGACCGGCAAAAGCAAAAACAACTAGCTTCATCACAAGGTTCGGGTGGAAAATTTTCAATTTTCTAGGAATATCAAAAATAGATCCATAATAAAAAAAAATTGTTGATAGAAAAATTCATACATTTCTACAAATAGGATTATTCATGTATAAAATCCCTTGCAACCCTTAAAATTTTTTAATGACATTTCTTTTCGGTGAACTGTGAATAACATTTCATTTTTCTCAATATTTGTGAATATTATCCCGTAAACCGGTTCTCATGATTCAATATTCAAAAACCGGGATATTCATGAATTGAATTCATTTTACAGATTATTCATGAAAAATCTCTTTGTTTGCTTATATTCTTGAATATCATAGGCATTTATTTTTAATAAAATTAAAATTGTACCTAAGCAATGAATATTTATTTTTTTACTTATAAACGTAAAAAATATTAATGACCATTTAGATGAATTTTTGTCAATGAAAATGGACACTTCTCTGACTATTGACGAGGTTCGATTAAAAAAATTTCATTATTAAATTTAATTATTTATTTTCATTTATCCAACATTTTTCAATTGAGTTGCTAAAAATTCTCCAGAATTTTTTCCTTGAATTTGTAAACTTAGAAAATACCATTTTTTTAAATACCAAAATACCATTTTCAATTCTTAGGACACATCGTCATCAATTAACCGATGCAAATCCTGTAAGAGAAAGCTGGGTTTGGTCGAATTCAGATGTCGTTGTGGAGAGCGATTCTGTAGCCAGCATCGACTTGCCGAGAAACACAATTGCACTTTTGATTATAAAACGGAAGGGAGGGCAAAGCTGAAGGCCCAAAACCCGCGAATAGTGAAGGACAAAATGCCAAACCGCTTCTGAAGATCACTTTGGTCCTATGTTCTTTCTTAAAAACCCTCACAATGCGCGTTTCTGAAAATTTCTGTAAAAACGTCATTTGTCAATTTCCATATAAAATATGCGTTTCTTAACGCAAACTGGCTTGTTTTCCAAGCATTGAAAATAGACCTTTCTTAAATTTCTTCCAAACACACTAATTAAGTTGCCAATTACAAAACATCCTCAAG
The DNA here is from genome assembly GCA_001026735.1 of Rotylenchulus reniformis. Lineage (NCBI taxonomy): Eukaryota > Metazoa > Nematoda > Chromadorea > Rhabditida > Hoplolaimidae > Rotylenchulus > Rotylenchulus reniformis. The sequence goes on from LDKF01000001.1 coordinate 397,027, forward strand.
GACAAATCATACTAGGATAAAATCATCTGAAAAATTTTGATCAAAAAAAGGAATTAAAAACGCCTCTCTAGCACTAAAGGTGTCAGCCTTTTTTCTTTCCTATAACGGTAAAAATAATTTTTATTTCTTAATTTTGAAAAAATCTTTAATTCATTTTTTATAATTTAGCTGTTTTTAAATTTAATTTTTTTGTGGTTTATCCAGGTATACTTTTGTCCTTTAGGATAATTTCCTTCTTGGATACTGATTTTTTAAATTTTGAGTGATCTTTAACAAGCGTCCATTTTTTTCAATGAAAATTTGACTCATGATGCATTTTGGGTTTTGGTTAAGAACCATCCTATTATCTCTTAAAATGAATTTTTGTTATCTTTTAATTGTTTGTTTTATTAGACAATATCCTTTTAAAAATTTCGACCAAAAAATTGTGTTTATTGGTCAAAAATATCCCCACAAAAATTAAAAGAATTTGAATTGGCATATTATTTCTAGGCTGTTTTATAATTATAATTAACACTGATACATCGTGAGAAAATAATAATCATCGTGAAAAATTCTCTCTTTTTTATCATTGAACGTTAGGTGCAGTCTGAAGCAATTTATTCACACGCTAATTGCACGAAAAAAAATTAAAAATTTAATCAAGAATTAAAATAGAATTCTTATTTTTTATTCTACTGCCATTCTTAAGTGTAATAATTGGCGATAACAATCGATATTACCAAATTTGTATATATCAGATTAAACTAAATGAAAAATAATTTTTCAAATGTATATTCATAACATTTTTTGGGTATATTATATAATTGAATGTTCGATAATTTCTATAGTAAATCCATTATCAAGACTCTTAGGTAATCTAAAGTTGATTCAACTCTCTTCAAGAATTATTAATTCCTAAAAATTTTAATTCATATTTATTTCGTGGAAATAAATGCCAACAAGAGAATTCCGTTATCCTCTAAATCAATAAAAATAAACATGCAAAATGATAAAAAAATCATCCAATCATATCAGTTACAATTTAGTAAATATCCCTCTGATCTTTCCTTCAATTATCAGCTTGGATTCTCTAAATTCAAAAATAAAAAAATTCTTTTAGATGTCATTGAAGTATTTTTAGATGTTATTTTCTATTTTATTATAATTTTATTGTTCTACTATATTATTATTCCATAAATTTTTCTGATAAATTAAATAAATTTAAAAACGTTGACAGCCATTTTAACTAAAAATTATTTATTTTGCAACATTTAATGTTGCAATTTTTTATTTTATTATATCAAGATTGCCTTTTGATAATATCAAAATAAATATCCTCCACATTGTTGGAATATGGAAAAAAATTCAGAAAAATAGATGATTCCTTTTAGCTTTTTTTGCATTAATCATTTTTAACCGTCTTTTGCAAAAAATTCATGACTTAAACTCAATCAATTCTAAATTTTCACTATGTTAGCAACAAAGAAACATACACCAATGAAACACCAAATGGTCCACTGCACTTGCAGTGACCTGCACGGTGCTAGGTCATTTCCTGAAAATCGGCAAAAATGGGCGTTTCCTGAAAATCGGCAAAAATGGGCGTTTCCTGAAAATCGGCAAAAATGGGCGTTTCCTGAAAATCGGCAAAAANTGAACCTTCTGTAATCGTTGAATTTAAAAATATTATTTAAAAAATCATGCAATAAGAAAAAACAATTTTATTTAGACCTATTAATTGAAAAAATTTAAATTATTATTTTTTGTGCATATTTTTTCAGTTTTTATTTTATATTTACGATTTTTATGAATTTAGTTGTCTCGTTTTTAGTCATTTAATAATAGTCATTTTATTAGAATAAAAAAGATTTTGCCGATTTTCAGGAAACGCCCATTTTTGCCGATTTTCAGGAAACGCCCATTTTTGCCGATTTTCAGGAAACGCCCATTTTTGCCGATTTTCAGGAAACGCCCCTCTGTTGAAGACAAAAAATCAATATTGCCGATTTTCAGGAAACGACCCACCACGGACCTGCACAATTGGACCTGCTACAGCATGTATAGGACTGCAGAAATAAGCAGCAGCATCGGTGTAAAGGCACCAACGGAAATGAAGGAGAGGTACACCGCCAGGGACAGCATACTCAGCAGCAGGAAGCCGTTAGTTGGAAAATTCTTTAATTGGAAAATTCTATTGAAAGACTTTTCATTTTCACTTTAAATTTTCATTAAAATGAAAATATAAAATTAATAAAAAATTTAATGCAGTAATTATTAATTATGTAATGCCCGTTAACAGAAAAAAGAACTGAATCTAAAAGATCCAAAAAATTTCATGCTCTTCTGGAAATCTTTCAAGTTATAATGTTCAATTAAAATTTGGGATTTGTTTTGAAGCTTTCTTTATTACTTTGGTGTTTGTTTTATTCGGATTGGTACAATAGATGAATAAAATGCTTTATTTCGTTCACTTACAAAAATTTCGCCTACATGTCTAGAAAACCAACTTCTAGACTTCGGTGCCTGGAACTAACTAAGTTTTGGAACTAGTTTGCCGGTTCTAGCTAACATTATTCGGTTAAGTATTGTTGGGACTCCTAGGGTTAGTTTTCTAGTTTTTAAACGAAATAAAGGTTAAGCAAATTCGGACTTAAAAATTGCATAGAAAATTCTAATCTGAATCACATACTTCCTCTTTTCTAACAAATTATGATTCAGATTTTTCTGATTACATCAAGTTTGTTTTGGATTTGAGAAAATTTCTAGTTGTTCCATTTATTTGTACCTAATAATTTTTGATTTGACCATTTCCTTCAAAACTTTTAAATTTTATAAATTTATATAAGCGTTGCGAGTGTCCCGAAGTTACGAAAAAAAGTCCGTTCAACGGTTCAGATCTGCTGATGAGATCAAGTTTCTAACTTGTAAGTTATTCTAATATAAATATATCATACATAAAGTTGGACACGGTCTTGGTTTCTGCGTTCCCATGAAGAAAACAGTGAAAGCACATGCGTTTCATACCAATCCGACCTTCCGCCGGTCTTAATTCTCCGCTTCCGGATTGAGCAACCTCCTGCTGCTGTGTCTCAAGTCTTGGTTGCTAAAAACATATTTAGCTTTATTATAAATTTAAAAATGTATTTAATGAAAAATAATTTTTAATAATGTTTATTTGTTAATCTGGTTTAGATAAATAGAGAGTGCACAGTTGCTGCGGTATTAACATCAATTCCTTTTTTGGTCTTCCACATTCCTCCAAACATATTTTTTGTGTACACTTGAAAAAATAAATTATTTGTTAATTTTTTTATTTATAATAGAGCAAAAAAACAAAACTGAAAATGTTATTAAAAATGTCTAACTTTAAGTGTAAATTATAAAAAAATCATCAACCAAACACTGCATGTATAAATGATAATTACTGTTTAGATAATCATCTTATTTTTAAAAATTAGTTTAATTAAGAAAAAAATTAAATAAACCTGTTTTTTAAATAGGACTATTCTAAACTATGGTAAGTGGGCACCTCTAAAAAAATAAGGGATCCCTTAGAGGGAATTTGAAAAAGGAAAAAGAAGCTCCTTAATTTAGGAAAAATATGATATTTTAGGAAAAATACAATTTAATAATCTCTTACACCATCTTGCTCCGGATGGTGCTAGGTCATTCCGCAAAAAGTATCAAAAAGGGCGTTCCGCAAAAAGTATCAAAATGAATTTTAATGCAAAATTAGTGCTAAAATATCTTATATATAAGTAAATTAAATAAAAACAAGCAACAAATATTTTCAAAAAAATTTTTAGTGCTAATATAGGTAGGTTTTATGATGCAAAAAAAACAAAAAAAAATCGAGGTACTTGTGCAGTTTATGTCTCCGATTTTTTGAAAATTTTTTTAAAAATTTTTTGCCGTAAAATCATTTAAAAATGACTCACGTGGGTAATTTTTGACGCTGAAACCGATTCGGGCGTCAGTTTTGACGTAATGCGTCATCTGACGTCACTTTATGACGCTGACGTCCAAAGCGATTCTGACGTCCAAAATGACGTTGACGTCCAAAAAAATTTTTTTAATGCCGAATTATTTACGATAAGAGAAATTTTGGCGTCTACATCAAAAAGATGACGTCAGATGACACAGATTCAGATTCATCGTCAAAAAATACCTTAGTAAGGTTATTTTTTAATAAAAAATGAAAAAATAAATTTTCAACGTCCGCGTCAGAAGGTGACGTCAAATGACGCAATACGCCAAACGGACGTCAAAATCGAATTAAGCGTCAAAAATTATCTTGGGAAAGTCGTTCAGATGATTTTATAAAAAAATATTTTTTCAAAAATTTTTCCAACAAATCCCTCTGCATTTGACGTTTTCATGGTTTTAGCTAAACATTCGTAACCTAAAACCAGAAATTGATAAATTAAGTTATATCATAGGATGTAAAACTCGTCAAAAATTTTGATTAGAAAGAAATAATTGAGCAAATAAATTAGAAAAATTCAAAATATTTTAATTTAATTTGTATAAGATAGCACTAATTTTGCATTAAAATTCATTTTGATACTTTTTGCGGAACGCCCTTTTTGATACTTTTTGCGGAATGACCCAGCCGGCTCCGGATTCGGATGAGTTCTGCGACGTAATTCTTCTTGCCCCCTACAGCCTTCCGAATTGCCTTTTTGAGCAGCCAGATGACAAGCTTGGCCATGCTCTTGGCCACCCATTTGACAAAAATGGTGCCGTGAAGCACCGGCATCACAGCGCACCACGCAATTTTGACACCCGAATGGCCGACCTTTTTCAAAAATTTGATCACTCCGCGCTTCTGTCGACGTCGCGAAGTTGTAGACATATTGGGGATTTCTGCCGAACCCGAGTCTAGACTCAATTCATCGTCCAGTGGAAAATCCTTTTCAAACTTCGCCAACTCCTTATCTTTAACTTAAATGGGAAATTTATATTTGGAGCTTTGGAGTCCAGTTTTGTTTATGCAATACAGTATAAATCCAATATTTCATCAAAAACTACTGTTTCTCTTATATTTCAAAAAAAATTATTAGGCACATTTTCCCCAGATACTACCTGTAATAATTTTTTGGTTTTATTATTGTCAAAAATTTCATTTTTCGTTTTTTGTAATCTGTACGATTATTTTTTGGTTTAAATCTGTATTATATAATCCCGTAACATCATAAGATGAGTCATTAGTATCATTTCCAGAGTTACTGCGTTTAAATTAAGTTTATACCAATGTGCTCATATCTTTCACTTGCTTAATTGCTTAAATTAATCCCAAAATATTTTACTTTTTTTATTTTTTTCTACCTATGTACATTATAAGGTATTTAATTATGTATAAGCCAACTATTTTAGTGCTGTTCGAGAGTCTCGATCTCGAGTCTCGAGTCGGGACTTTTCTCGATGATTTTTGGGTCTCGGTCTCGACTCTCGAGTCTCGGGAAAATTTGGGTCTCGAACACCACTGTGATTATGTTAGTTTTATTTAAATGTCCAAAATTGCTTTTACAAGTTAAGTTAGAGAAAAAAGACATTACCTATTTCTATTGGATGTATTGGATGTATTTTCCTAATTGTTTCTAAATTTTAATAACACTGACTTGCTTCTGCAAGTATTGCTCCATTTTGCTTCACATATCGCATTAGTTTGGGCAAATTTTCATCGCCAAAAATGTTTTCCAAAACTTTTTCCAGCGGTTGCGCAAACACTTGGTCATCACACAACACCAAGAAAAATCGCCTAGCAAGTTGTCCATGTTGCAACTTGTCAAAGTTGGCCCCATTTCTGCTTGTTTCTGTCAGAATGCAGCTTTTCTTGACCAATTTGCGCAACTGTTCCCTAAGTCGGGTGTCCGTTGCAGTTGCATCAACATTTTGTTGGCCAAATTGCTGCAGAGTTTTCATGGGTCCGTCCACAAGTTGCTCATCGTCTAAATATTTATTTTTGACAATTTATAGAAATTTATTTTGTTTTTTGCCTTTTGCCACCGAAAAATCCAATTGGGCCTCAACAAAAAGAGTAATTTTGTAAATAAAAAAGAATAAAATTAATTTTTTGAACATTTTTTATAATAAAAAAGAAGTATTAAAATGATGTTGAATCGAAGCAAAAATACTGCTTTTATAAAGAGTATTTATAGAGAATTTTCTAATTTTGCAAAAAAAAAAAGACTCCACCCACCAACCTACGTGATTAATTCCATTTTAGGCATTTTTTGTATTACATCGTGACCATAAAAATGTTCCAACTTTTTGAATTACGTTAATTACATCATGGCCTTAGAAAAATCGTGGCTATAAAATTTATTACATACATAAGACCACAAAAAATGTTCCACTATATATTTTATATTAAAGTGAAAAAATATATCAAAGAATGAGTAGAATCATTAAAAATTACAAAAATATAGAGTGAAATCTTAAGAATATCCATCAAGTGCTATTCATGAACTGCTAGGTCGTTATTTAAAAACCCTCATAATGATCATTATTAAAATATCCCTCAAAACCCAAATAAGTCATTATTTGTTCATAAATGGGTCTTGGTATGGGTCCAAAATAACATTCATTTTTTGCAATAGGATTTTGAGGAAAGCTGTTATTATTATAAGAATGCATTCAAGTCAAGTAGATCAGTTTTTGTTGGACTTTCAAAAAATCAAGGAAATTCGAACAAATGGAATAGGTATGAAAAAATTAATAATTATACTGTATAATGGCCTAACAAACTCTAAAAGAATGACATGATTACAATTGGTGATTTTTAAACGATCTAGCACCATTCACTTCCACACTTCCTGCAACATTCGGAAATGATCTTCTTGTTTTTGGCTAATGACAAGCAGCTCTTCGCCAAACAAATTTTTTGGCCAACTTTTTGGACGATCTCTCACAGATCCCTGCTCCCGTTCTGATCGGACTCGGTTGCCACTTCCGAAATGTCTCAGGCAAAATGCCAATTGACAAAATCGGCGAATCCACGCCAAAGCTTTGCGTTTAAGCATCGGATGATGCCTGAAAAGGGTTATGATCCTGAATTTTTTGATAGGAACTCTAATTTCGGAAAATCATTGGAATGGTAATTAATTAAATTCATAAGATTTTTCATAAGAAAATTAAAAATGTCAAAATAAAATTTTCGATAATAGATCATCTTGTAATGATTATGCATCAAGCTTGTTTAAGATCTCCTTTTCAAAAGTTTTCACAGAAAATCATACCTAAGGTTATTCCAAAATTCTGTGATAATTTGAGTTATATCGCATAAACATATCAAATTTATGAATCCAACACCAACCTGGTGTGTATGTCTTTATAGGGAAAAAATACGAAAATATAACCACTAGTCCCGTGATTTTTTGAACCTTTCAAGGATATTAACTTTCGAAGTTTTGGCCTAGTTTGTTTTAAAAAGTTTCCCGATTAATCTTTCATTTTTGCACTTTTGCCAGGGTGGCCCAACAGCCACATTTATGTGGCATTTGCCACATTTTTGACCATCTTGCCACATTTTTTCCACATTTTTGACTTTTGCCACACTTTGCCACATTTTTGAAAATTTGGAATTTTGATCAAAAAATGGTCAATTTCTTAAGAAAAGGACCTAAATTCTCTAAAATTTTCTCCGGCGGCCCCTATCGGGGCCGCCGGCACCCATTAATACTTTGAAAATTCCTCATAAAGGTGCTGGGTCGTTTTAAAAAAAGTATCATAATGGACGTTTTAAAAAAAAGGATCAAAACTCAATATGTCCTCTAAAAACTTTTTTGTTAGACATGTTAGACCAAATTTATAAAAGGCAAAATTGTGCAGAATTTTATGCTCTATCTGCTGGTATAAAAAGTTTTTCGAATTTCGAACAAAAATGTCGAAAAAAGTCAAAAATATCGAAAAATACGGTTTTTTCGACTTTTTTCAAAATTTTTGTTCGAATTCGAAAAAATAAAAATACCAGCAGATAGAGCATAAAATTCTGCACAACTTTACCTTTTATGCCGCCACCCTCACCATATATATAAAGTTCTTTCTAAAAATTATCCTCAAAAAAACGGTCAATTTTCTTATGAAAAAGTGCCTGAATTTTCAAAAATTTTCTCCGGCGGCCCCTATCGGGACCGCCGCCACCCCCCCCCCCCCTCAAGAGAAGGTGAACTGTACAGTGTACATCACCGCCAATGACTACTCTTAAAGATCTCTTTATTTCCACCGACAATTGTTTGACAAAGTGAAAAGTAGTGAAAAATATGCGGAATAATTTTTTTTTTGAATATTTTTTTGGTTTTGTTCAAAATTTAAAAATGCCACATTTTTTGCCATATTTTTGATCAAAAATGCCACATTTTGCCACATTTTTCGGGCCGAAAATGAACAAATGCCACATTTTGGTAGTTTGGAAAGGGCCACCCTGACTTTTGCTCAAAAAATTTTCTCAAAAAATAAATCATACGATATCACGGTGAATTCGATCATGATGTTCGCGATGGCGAGCAGGGATGACTGGATGAGGAAAGTGAATTTGACCATCTCGTCTTGGATCACCCAATTGAAGGCAAACAACAGTTTGATACCGTAGTTCAGCAAAACACTGAGGGTGTACAGTAGGAAGGTGGGGTAGAGTTGTCTGACTGTACGGATGTTCTCGGAAAGCTGATGGGTTTAAAAATGAATAAATGAAAGTATAAAATTTGAATGGTCAAGCATTAGACTCTCTAAATGACGAAATTTGCTTATAATTATATATATAAGCTATGATTGTATTTATTTTTAAAGAAAAATTTTGTTCAATAAAAAAGAAAAATGAATAAAAAATGCTCAAAATGGTCTAATACGCTTCATATCTTTAAATAATGTTGGTTTATCCAACAAATTTAAAATAAATAAAAATAAGCAAAACTGCATAAAATTAGTTGTGTAATTATCAAATTAATAAATTTAAACTAGGCTAAATGGGAAAAAGAAGCCTTATATAGCAAAAAAAAGGCAAAAAAGTATGTACAGCCAAAGGTTTTTCAACCGGTGTCCATAAGTCCAAACAAAAACAATATGAAGCGAATGATTTTCTCTTCTATCTTATATTGTCTTTTCGCGGCGAGAAGAAAAAGGAAAAGTGAGAGATAATAATAACAGACACTGTAAATTCGGTCAGATAAGGTTCCTATGGACACCGATAAAAATTCCTCGACCTGTATGTACATAATTATTCTGTCCCAAAATCCTTACCTGAAACCGCTGGTTCAGTGTGAGAATTTCGTTCTTTGTGTATCTTTTCTTGTTCTTCGCATAAATCCTGACCAGAATCTATGTATTTAAATACAAATTATAGGACATATAATTTATAGCAATTTTGTCAACCGAGGAAGTTAATTACCAGGATAGCTGTACTCTGCATAACGAAAAGAATGGCAATGCATGGCACCGTCAGAGCGCTTACATTCTGCGGCGATCCCTCTTGGGTAAATTGGATAACACCAGAAATGAGCAACTAAAAATTTTCATTTGAATTTAGAAAACACAGGCTCAGAATGGGTCGTGAATATTTCCAAATTTTCATTATAATTATAAAGTTTGTGAAAAAATAATACTTTGATTAAACTACATCCAAACTATCATAAATTAAAAATTCAGAAAATTATTTTTCCAACCAGTATTATATTTTTTGGTACATCAGTAAAGCATATTCTATTTTGTTTTGATACCCACTCACCAATGCAATTGGCCATCCTAAGTTGAACCACAGGCCACCAAACTGCTGGTAGCGCCGGAACATCACTGTCGCCAGGACACGTTCTGCTAGCAATACATAGGCCAACAGAGTGCGGAAAGTTACAGAGTAGAGGAAGATGGAGCCGAAGATGGGCAGATTAGGATTGCCGAGGATGTGGACCAAGGACAGCTTGATCATCATATACACCAGACGGCACAATTCACACTGAAAAATTGATAATTTCATTTAATTTTATACTTATTTTTTGGTGATAAAATTATTTTTTAATTTTTTAATAATTTAATAATAATTAAATTGCGATGATTTAGCATAGAATTAGCATAAATAGAGACGATTTAGCAATGAATATTTTATGCTCCACTCACCATAGGAGGGTCTCGATTGACCAAGAAGCAAATTTTTCTATTTTCAAACTCCAACCAAGATTTCGGAGCCTATCCGAGCATTTTACAACCGACCGATTCCAAAGTACATTTTGTTGAAAGAATTTTTATTTATTCAAGTTTTCTTTACCTAAATTCAATTTTTGATCATTTTTATTTGATGGATTCATTGGCGCAGATAATTGTCGCCGAAATTTCGTTTAATGAATTTGATTAATTTCTCAAAAGATTTTAAAATTTAAAATAGCATCGAGATGGTATGCTAGTGTCGAGCTACACTATCAGTCGATATCCGTTATCAAGTCGGTAATCGGTAGTTGAATACCACCTTTAATAAAACACCTTTCAGGGGGATCTGCAAAATTAAATCCCCATGGCTTCGATCAGAGAATTTAAGCAAAATTTTTCCCCTAATTTAAAAACAGCCTCACTATGCAGATGCTGACACTTTGGGCCATCAGAATGCACTTCAGATTTGTGTGAAGGACAGCGGAATTCAGTACCAGAGCAAAGTTGGCCAATGACACAATGATGGACAGGGGATGAAGGAGCAGTTCAAGCCCATAAAATCCATAGGAGATGGTCACAACTGTGGGACTGACGGAAGAATTGGTGTCCATTAGAATAAAAAATTTGTCTTAAAATTTTTGGCACAAAATAAATTTTTAAATCAATAATTTTTGACGTTATCAGAAGCTGAACATGATCTTCGGATTTTTTATACACAGTTTGTACATTAATTGAACTTTTTTCTTTTGATTTTTAAGGAAATTTAAGCTATGAAATGGGTCGAAAATTTTTCCAAAGATATTATTTGGGCAAATAAACTGAAAAGTTGATCAGATATATGTAGGTATTCTATTTGCAGAATTGTATAAACATAAGTGCAAATAGGTCGGTCATTATACATGACGGATTTTATTTATGTAAAAAGGATGAATGAAAAGTAACAGTATTTTGGTGACCAATGAAGTATAAAGGAATAATTGGTGTCCAAAGGGTAAGTTGACATTCTGAAATTAAGGGCGAAAAAAATAGTGCATTACTTATACATATAAAACCCAATTTTAAACAAAATAGAACCATATACCTAATCAATTTCCTATTAATTGACAGAAAATTAATTTCCATCCAATAGTTATCTAAAATTTTCAAAAAGCAAATAATTCGCTTTAAATACACTTGAAATTCGGGAAATTTTGTTATTGAAATTCAACACCTGAAATTTTGTGATCTTTTTTAAATAATATTTTTGTGATTAGTTTTTAATATTATTTTCATTTAAGAAAGATATACAAGCACTTCCAAACACTTAAATTGTAATTAGCTGGCAATCTCGATGGTTTTTTATGCTAACCGCTATGTCCTAATCAGTGTTGTCCTGATCCACCAAATTATGATCTGAACCATGATCTGATCTGATCCGTGATCTGATCTGATCTGATCTGATCCGAGGTACTGGATCAGATCAGGATCAGATCATTTTTAAAAACCCAGGATCAGATCATATCACGTCCGGATCACTTTTTTTCACGTGATCCGAAAATGATCTAATTTTTCAAAATTTTCGTCAAAAAACAAGAATTTTCCCAAAATTTTCGACATAAAATAGGAATTTTCCCCAAAATTTTCGACAGAAAATAGGAATTTTCCCCAAAATTTTCGACAGAAATTTTCTACAAAAAATAATAATTTTTCCCAACATTTTCGTCAAAAATCGGAATTTTTCTAAAAATTTTGAAATTTTCCCTCAAGACAATGAATTTCACAAAAATAGTATTTATTTCCTCACACATATAAATCTTGTAAATTCCTGAAAAAAGTTTTAAGGTTGTTCGAAAAAATTCGAAATTTTGAAAAACTCGAAAAAATTTTTTTTAATAACTAAAGAATCAACATTCAATACCGTTCGACATCGGCACGGGACCGAAAAAAGGCTATTGTGAGGGCAACCTTTTGTAGCTTAAGAGCTCAAGACCCTTTCATTTAAGAAATTCGAGAATTTTTTAATCCAGAAACAGGCTTTACGAGGGAATTCCGACCATAAAAATTCAACTTTTATGGACTACATAAATGCATTTTACACATAATTCTACTGTATCAAGGAGTGCCGGCAGCCCGATAGGAACCACTTAAATTTTTTTTGTCAATTTTGGTGCTTTTCTTAGAAAATTTTTCCCCTTTTCTCCACCGCCCCCCGAAATTTTTTAACATAATTTTCTGGTCTTGAGAGGCCTGCAGCCTCTGGCACGTCCTTATCTTGATTAACAAATTGATCACTCACGTCAATGGCTATGAAAATGAATATCTAATATATATTTTTAAATTATTTTTCATGTTTTGTAGCCAATTTATATTGGAAATTGTCAATAATTTTTAAGCTGAATTCCTCATTTTGGATCATTTTTTTCGTGATCCTGAATGATCTGATCTGATTTGATTTGATCTGATCCAGATCATGATCCGGCATGATCTGATCTGATCTGATCCTGATCCCGGAGGTCGGATCAGATCAGATCAGATCATTTTTGATGATCCAGCCCCCTGGATCAGGATCAGATCAGATCATCTCCGAAAAAGTTGGATCAGGGACAACACTGGTCCTAATCCTCATACTAACAGTTCTCTTCTCGGAACAGACACCAGCAGCAGATGTTTCGTGGGGAAAAGCGAAAGAATTTTTTGAGAGAGATAGAAATAGAACCGTTAGTAGCTTTTAGCGTATTGTCTGGAATTGAAACTAACAGGGATTACTCTGTTGTGGGTTCATGCAAAAAGTTAAAATTTACAACTTTTAAATTTTGTGATAATCTAACAAAATAGATAAGTATATTCATAAAATAATAACAGGGAGTGTAAAAATACCTCTAATAAATAATTTGTGAGCTATTTAAAAAAAATTAAATTATTTAATCAACCTTTTCCAATTAGTACGAATCTTCTAATTGGTGGAAGTTATAGCTTGCATTTGCACCTATCAAAGTTTAATGTATAGTTTGCATCAAAATTTTCTCCATGGCAATTAGGCAAGAATTGCACCATTTACTGCTTATTATATAACATAAAACAATACCAAAACAGGATGGTAATCGTTGGCCTCTGTGCGTGAAAAATGGTGAAAAACAATTATTATTTAGAGATAGGATGAATCGGAATAGTGAATAAAAACTTCTAAGGGAAATTTGTAAATTTTGATAATTTCTTATGAAAATAGGGAGTTTTCTTCGAAAATATGCAATTTATTAAAAACACCCCATATAGTCAAATTAAATATCATTTATAGATGGTGATTAAGTGCATCGTCGTTTATAGAAGTATAAAATGGTCATAAAACAAGAATGTTCAGAAGTGTAAATGTTTTAGGATATTATATTGTAATAAAACCTAAATAATAAAAGTTTCAAAAAAGCAACAAAAAAAACTGCAATTTAGGTATACAGCTGATAAAACACACCAGAAAAACGTCCATTCAAGTTAAAAATGTGTTTTAATTGAATTTTATTCTGTTCAGCTCACTGTCAGCAGGAAAAAAGGAAACTTGCCTAAAATTTAGGGTGCAGCGGGATCGGGATCCCGGCCGATTTTCGGGATCGGGATTTGCCAGAGTTGATCCCGATCCCGATCCCGGATCCCGAATATCCCGAAAGTCAATCCCGATCCCGGATCCCGAAATCCCGAATTTTTTTCGGGATCGGGATTATCCCGAAATCCCGAATTTTTTTCGGGATTTTTGACAAAAAAACTCAAAAACGCCAAAAAATTTAAATTAATTGATCAAAATCAATAAACATCTCCAAAAAATTAAAAATGTACTCAACCACTCTAATCAATTACATCAAGCATCTCTTCATTTACTAGTTCTGCTGAGGGGCCCACCAACAATTTGTCCAAATTTGCTTTAATGACCAATATGTTGTCAACCATTTTGGTAGACAATCTATCAATAAATAAAATTTCTGTTCATAATATTGGCTAGATTTTTAGAGATCGACAAATTTTAAAACCTGGTTCTGGACCAGAACCAGAAAAAATCAGGTCAAAATGGACCTGGATCCAGGTTCTGGTTTTTTCAAAAATGCGAATTTTGCCCCAAAATTGAACAAATATTTTAAAAATCGATGCAAAATTACTTATGTCCCGTTCTTTTCTAGTGTTTTAATCAGAAATCCACCAAGTACAGCAGTACGTACACGAACTCCATGCAGTGGCGTAGNTTTTTTCTGATTACACCCATGCTGCTGATGGGGAGACTCAAACGTGCAGACTCAAGACCGGGCCCGGACCAAGAATACCAAGAAATTTCTTGGTCCGGAAAATTCTTGGTCAGTCCAAAATACGACCGGGACCAAGGCCTTGTTCTTTCTTGGTCCGGGCCCGGTCTTGGTTGGATGTCTACTGCACTCCAATGGTGCCTGATCATTTTCGCTGTCAACATTTTCATCCAAAATACCATCAAATAGGATGGAAGGGAAAAGGGGCAAACAAAAAAATATGGGTAGAGAACATAATAAAAGTGGTGAGAGAACAGAGAACAAAAAAGGAGAAGAGAAAAGGTTAGAATACAAAAGGTAATTTGGCTTAATGTTGAGCTATATTCAAAACGAAGATTGGAACTGTCCGATTTCCTAAGAATATAATAATAATATTTTTCAAAAAAATTCGGGATCCCGGTCGGGATTGAAATTCTGAATTTCGGGATTCGGGATCGGGATTGGCCATTTCGGGATTTCAATCCCGAATCCCGATCCCGAAACATCGGGATCCCGGCCGGGATCCCGATCCCGCTGCACCCTACTAAAATTCCCAAACTATAAAGCTGACAGGTAATAAAACAAAATTGTGGATTGACTGATAGAAAAATCAAAGATCATGTGAGAGTTGGGTCTTTATAAATAGTTTTAGGCAATTCTGAGCAAAATCAAAAAATAAATGAAAAACTAATCCAGAAAGGATTATGTCAATTATTTAAAATTAGATTATAAACATTAAAAAACGACGAAAATATTTATTTACCAAATCCATTTTTACATAATTAAAAAATTATTGGGTAAGCTTTCTTTTTTCCCAGATGTTTGTGATATGTTTGCTGGTTTTATTTGTGCACAACTTGGTTATAACGGTCACCGGCACCGATTTGCCCACTCTTCGGGGCAACTTCGATGTGCATGATCCATCTCTGGTGCAGGTTTCTGATTTTGTAGAATTAAATTTGCTTTAGAGTTAAAAATTGTTTCTTTAGAGCTTCCCGATACCAGATACGATTTCATTATTACTTTATACTTATTATTATTACAAAATACCTAACCCAAATTCAGGCCTCCAATGGCAAGTGGTTACTGTACAGCACGCATAATGGCATGGAAGCACGCGAGTCGGACGATCTGCGCACCTGGACCAGACCGTCGGCGGACAGTGCAGCATTTAAGTCCTGTTTTTTTGTGATTTTTAAACCATGGAAAATTTTGCACAGAAAATGACATTTCAATTTACAAATTAAAGGATTTCAAATCTCGACTTCTCCGAATTCAGTTAAGCTAATAACAAATATGGGAAGTTGTTAAAAGGCAAACAATCTGACATATTGAAAAAATAACTTTCTATCTTTTAACAGGATATTTATAAAATTTTTGAATTTTTTCGAATTACAAATTTTTATCTTGATTGGAAGTAAACCGACTAAATTTTAAATCTGAACAAAACAGATTTGTCTGGTTTTTAATAACAAATTCAATAGTCAAAATGAAGTCGAATACTAACGGTAAAAGCATTTCATTTGTCTATATGATTTTTATTTATTCGAAATATTCAAATATTCTAAATAAGCAATAATTGCAGATTCCCGGGACTAGATTGGGCCAATAAATGGACCAAGGACAAGAACGAGTTCTGGGCACCGGACGTGTCTGGGCCATACAACGGGAAGTACTGGCTGTATTACTCGGTACCTGGAACCAAGGTACAGTTTCATAATGTTACAGATTATATGCAATAGATAGTAATAAGAGTTATCTTCTTTAGCAGTATTCAAATTATTGGTATGGTCTTTTTTAAACTATAAATCTGTAAAAAATTCATTTGAAAATTAGTTAAACTATGGTTTTATACATTTTTATTCATAATGCCTTGATGTGATTTTATACATTCAGATCAAGGGTTCTACTCATACGGCAGCCATCGGTGTGGCCACTAGTAGTACTGGACGAGCCGGCACCTGGCAGGACATCGGAATGGTAATAATTTAATGATTTATTCTTGAGATATACCTAAATAATAATTTTTCCTGTAACTGTATACATATAACGGTATTTTTTGTCTAACATACCACCCATTTCCATACATTTTTGGCGTTTCATTCAAATGTTTTACTTGTTTCAAGTCATAGATTTGATGTGCAATTCCGACATAATAAATTTTAAACCTTTTTATTTATTTTTTTTTTGGAAAACAGGTGTTGTCCTCCAAGGACACGGACCAATTCAATGCCATAGACCCGAATCTGTTTGTGGATCCCGTCTCTGGGAAGTGGTTGCTCACCTACGGATCTTTCTGGAATGGAATCTTCCAGGCAAAAAATAATAAATTTCCATGGTTGAGCAATTTCTAATCCAACGTTAACAGGTGGAGGTAAGCCCGACTACCGGGAAACGCAAAGACAAGTCCACGCCGATCAACCTGGCCAGAGGGCCCAAGCTCGACGGAGAGGCACCGTTCATCTACCAGAGGGGTAGGTATTGGGAAGAAATATAACTGAAACCGAATCGGAGTTTCATCCGGTTCCGAGTTGCTTTTATGTTCAAACCTTTCAGAACAGCAACCATAAATACATCCCGCACGCCCTAAATAATAGCATGTTTAATATTTTACATATAGACACGATTGATAGAAATTTTTGAAAAATTTTTTCACATCATTTCAATACTTTCCTTCGCCATACTTAATTTCCCAACCACCTTACACCTTCTACACCTTCCATACCCTATATATGTATAGTCTCGTGCACTTATTGTGCTCTTGTAATTCCGCTATATAGTGTTTTTTATCCTATTTCTAGTATAAATTTTTAACTCTGTCTGTAGGAAGCTGGTACTATCTGTTCGTGTCCTGGGGCCTGTGCTGTCGTGGCAAGAACTCCACCTACTCCATACATTTCGGTCGTGCTAGATCGCCCACCGGACCATTTGTTGACCGCAGCGGAAAGGCGATGCGTGATGGGGTGGGCATAAAATTTTTACTTAAATGAAATGGTCGTGCTATGACATTTTTGATTAGCACGAGTTATGAGTTGTAACCAAAATAATGCAAAATGTCAAAGGGTGGCACTCTGTTGCTGGGCAGTTCCGGCAACCAAATCGGTCCTGGAGGACAATCGGTTGTAGCTGTGAACAAGGGCAAGTCGAACCAGAAGGACCTGCTGGTGTACCACTACTATGACGGAAACCGGAATGGAGCAGCCACATTGGGGCTGAAATATTTGGATTGGACCGGTGATGGGTGGCCTTATCTGAAGTGATCGGGGAACTTCGAAAATACGAAAAAATCGAGAGAATTTGGAAGGAAAGATTTTATATTTATGTATTTGGTTTATACCATATCTAAAGCAGTGATGAATTATGAATCCATAGATCTGTTTGAATTACCTTATTCAAATTCGAGGAAAATTTTGAAAATTTTTATAATACTGTATGCTAACTCGGTAGGAGACGTTTGAGTGTGGCTGGTTGAGTGTTTAAACAGGAGAAATCATTATTTTTCTTGCTTAATTTGGCCATTACTTTTTTCACGCTTAGCTAATCCGGATGATCTTTTTTTCATATTTATAGCAGACATTTAATCTATCTAATGACACCAAAATTATTTCTCTAGGTTGCATTTGAGCCGAGTTAGAATGATTTTTCTTGCTTCCACATTCAAACGTCATGTTTCAATGCTAACCATTGCACAACAATTTTATAATGAAACTTTATTAGAATGACCATGTAAAAACACCGGCAAAAATGGGAGATAGTAACGTAGAAAAAAATGGCAAAATAAATATTGCACAAAGATGATATTACAATCATGTTATTATTATTATTATGATAGCCAATGAGGGAGAGGTGAAGCACCGATGGATGGTCGGATTTGTTGCGTTGTAATTTATGGAAATTAAGTGCTCCATAGAAAACATAAATTCCTAAAAAATGAGAAAAAGAGAGATATAGAAGAGAGATTAGGATATGGGATGTTTCACAACGAAATATTAAAAAAGCCATTATGTGTAAATGAAGGCAATGAAGCGAAATTTAATGAAAGAGAAATAAAAAACAAATAAAAAACAATGGTAATTTTATTTTTATGGAACATTTTTACCCTAAAGCTGATGAAGATCGTCTTAATAACACTCTTTATTCTCAGCTAATAAAGCTCTTATTAGAATACAGTAACAACACTTTGAGCAGTTCAGAACATTATTTAGTGATGTTATAGGCCCATGTAAATGGAATCTTGCGGACATTTTTTGATTCGAAATATCTAAATTCACATTATAGCTTATGATAGGATAAACAAAATTTGATAAGATTTTATCCGCAAAATTCCCGAAAAAGACATAGAGATTTTCATCAATTTTGGAATGATCCGGAACCATCTTCAATGCCAGGTTCCACCTCCTCCAACTCCTCCTCCTCTTCCTCTTCCTGAACATTGTCCACAAACACGGGTTCCGGTCGGCTCAGATCCATGCGCAATAGCATTGTGCCGCTTCCCCTGGGTGTTCCAGATGTGTTGCTGTCACTGCTCCGTGTCGACGCATGCCGGAACAGCACCGGATCCATGCCGGATCCGGTTCCGTAAAGCATCGGTGCCGGAGGCGGAGGAGGCGGAAAGTTGGGAGGCGCAGCATTGTGCGGGAGTCCTGAATTTTTTCTTGTATAAAAATTTTTGTTTTACAAAATTTAAGCCAGAAAAGTGGAAATTATATTTCAACGGATTTAAACCATTTAGTAAATTTTGTACAAGGATTCGTTAAGATTTCTAACGTAAGAAGTTCTAGAAAATGTGAATATTAAAAAAATGCTTACCGAACTCCTCAGAGCCCATGCGGCGATGAAGATGGTAGTTGGCCAAGTCGCTGAATTGCGGGTGAAGATCCGGATGGATGAGTTGGACTTGGGGCGGCTGCGAATGAGCCTGCAACACTCGCATCAGTTGCGGAGTCCGGCGAGCACTGTACAACAAGTCGCCACTCGCTGCCGATCCGCGAGCACTGTACAAGTCGCCGCAGGCTGATGAAATCTGCTGTTGCTGTTGCTGGCTAAGCCGTGGCATGGCGATCGGTCGTGCAGCGATAAAGTTGCGGGGCGACTGATGACAGTAGTGGTGGTTGTGTTGGTGCTGACTCAGCAACAACTCATCGTATGGGATGGTCGCGTAGTCATATGTGGCGGCTGAAGAAAAAAAGTGAGATAGCTTAACTTTCCATGATTTTTTGAAAAAACTGCCAACATTCGAAGTTTAGGATTAGTTTTTTAGCGAATCAGATGTGATCTGGTGTTGAAATATTTTTGCGAAATTATTTTTATCCCTCTCAAGACTCTTTATACTTACTTGTTAATTTAAAATTCGAAATAATAAAGAAATAACAGAAAATTTTTCAAAAAGTAAAATATTCTTATTATATGTATACACCTTCCCTAAAATCCTTATTTTTGGTCTGATTCGGATGGTCTATATCTTCTATATTTATATCTCTATAATATGACCATTAATTATCCCCTAGTTTCCGATGCGCTAACCAGCCCTTGATCATTAGAATAACCATTCATCTCATTTATAATTAGTCTGATCTGCCATTTGTGATCAATTATACCTTGTTCACCATTTTCTGCGTTGACCATATGTTTTCCATAATACGGACCAGTGACATCGACGGTTGTTGCAGCGTGTTGCGCGAGTTGCGGTGATTGGCTGTTGTTACGGGACAACCGTTGATGCTCTTGGTACAGTTGCATCAGAAGTGCAGGAGGCGGATTGCGACAGTTTTGAGCCGAAAATTGCTGTACCATCATCGAAACATTGCTGTCGGCTGCTGAGGATGGCATCTTTAGAAAAAATATTTTTATTTATTTTATTAATGGATATGGCGTCATTTTAACCCATTTAAAACTCCCTTGATATATGATAGAAAAAATAAATATGGCGTTAAAAAAGAAAATAATAGTCATAAAAAGAATTAATTATAATTGAATTGAACAAGAAGATAAAGTTTGAAAATCCTTCAAAGTGGGTTCATAATAAATCATTGCTTCATTATTTTGACATAATTATGCTACAATTTATGTGATACGTTCAATTAAATGGGTCCCTTCTGTTAAGAGAATAAGTTCAATTTGGTTTCGTAAATAAAACTTTAATTTTCAACTGAAAACAGAGTATTTTTAATTTTGAGACTTAATGATGTATACCTATGTAGGAATTTGCCCAATATGCTGGTTATTTTATTATTTTAAACCCAGGAAAGATTCGGATAAAAAACTAGAGTATAATGAATTTTGAAAAAAATACTATTATACTATTACTACTAACCATCATTTCAGTGACGGAAGACACATCATCAGAACATGCGGATTTGATGCCGCCCGACGAAGCGGTTGTTGTTGAAGAGCCTCCAGTTGCGTTCGCGTCGTGCAGCAATGCGACCTGCGCGCCTGTGGGCGAATACGAAAGCTTCAGCTGCGGAACGCGGTTTGGATGCGGTGCATTTCGCTTGCTTCCGTTGGACGCTTTACAACAGCACAACTTGTCAATGGCACGAATAAGGCAGCTTCCGTGTCCAATACCGCAGCCGTTCAGGCGCCATCGACGGTAGTAGATGCGGATCTGTAAGGTCGGACTTATCATTTGATAACAATGCATCCATCAATCTCAAAATTAGTGATATTTTCAGATTTGTTTTAATTAATGATATTTTCAGATTTAGGTGAAATTCACCTAAATCTGAAAATATTAATTTTTTGTGCTAATTAGTCCATTATAAGACGAAGTTCGTTTTTTCTAAAAACTTTGATGGGTGGAACTCGTGAAAAAGGAAAAATCAAAGATTTTTTCTGAAAAATATAGATTTAAACATGAGAGGATGAATAGACTTATATACATGACAGGATTTGTGAAGAGCAGATGACAGTCAGAATTTAAAAAAATTAGCAGTACCTTCAAATTCCATGATAGTCAATATATTTTTAAGCTTTTGTCTGTATACCTAGATCTTTATATTTTTTGCGGCTAACCTTTTTGTCTGCCACCATCTCTGCTAGCAGTTCCACGCCCACCAATGCGTTCGGAACCGCAAAAAGCACAATTGTCAGGATGTTGAGCAGCATATCCAGCCCATTCGGTTCCGTATTCCTGCCGAAATAAACCCAACCCAACGCGGCACTGCATGCGACACTGGTTAGCAGGGCACGCGCGCAAGCCCAGCGCAGACGTTGACGCACTTGCGCGCGACGCACGCGTTGTTCAGCAGGAATATCAGCGTCACGGAACGCATGGTGGAAATTAATATTCGGTGGAAGGCTCATCTTGTTGTTGTCGCAGTTCTTGATAGCAAGCGATTTATTCTAAACATTTAGTAAAAAATTAAAATAATTCTGAGTAATATATTTATATTTTTCTTGAAATTGTCATTTCACACTACAAAAAAATTTTTTTAAACTCTATTAAAAACCAAATAGCTTGATGCTTGTATGTGTTTTTTTACTTTTAATTATAGTTATTTATTTATAATTCAAATATTTTCTATATTTAATTAAAACTTTTTAATAAATCAAAAAATTCTTCCTTAAAATGGATATTGTGATTAGAACTAGATCATGATCAGAAAATATTTTTCAAATGAGCTTTTTAGATTTCCAGGTATAATACTTAAAAAAATTTCCAAATTAGGTATAGTAATTTTCAAAAGAGAGAATTCGAAAATTTTTTTAAATTATTGATTTCAATTTTGAATAAGGAATAACTAAAAAAAATAATGTTTGCTCGATTGTTTATTCTGATTCTTTTCTTCAAGATGGTAATTTTCAAATAAATCCTAATTAAAATTTTTTAACCAATTCCTAAAAAAATTATTTGTTAAAAAGAACCGTATTCACAGTGATCACAGTGCACATCAGACATGTGACGGTCGCAAGCAGGCAAAATACCATTGGAGTCACAAAGGTAGTCAAGCCGAAGTTGTCGGGTCGAAGCCAACAAAATTCTTGTGGTGGTTCCGGTTGTTGAGGAACATTTTGGAAGAGGAGAGCGAGCAGTACAAACATCAGGGGAACAACTAAAAAGGGTTTGATCATTTAGAGAATTTGTGGAAATTTATAATTATATTTTTGGTTGTACCATTGTTTTACAGGGGTTAAAATATTAATAATAATAAATTGGAAATTTAATGAAATTGTTGAAAAAAATTTTGGCTTACTGTAGCCAAACAGGTAGAGTTGGACGTGCACAACCAGTGAATTGTCCATAGCAAGCCATCCGCCAGTAGCAACCTTATTAGCACTCTGCTGTAGGCGATTTGCAGCCGCATGCAACTGCAGTGCATCCATCAAGGTGGTTGTTGTCTTACGCTCGCGGTTCATAACATCGTCTTTCCGGTACCATCACGTTTACATGACATACTTACTGTTCTTTTAACTTCCTTCAATGACATTCCAGTCAGAAAATTAAAGATGGCATTATAACGAACTGAGATTACCTGTTGTTGTTCATCCTGTCGAAAAGCGTTCAACAAAATGAGTTGAATGATCAGCATTTGGGCCACCACATGGCATCGGGCCCTGGGCCGTTGGCCTCCTCCGGCCATTGCGTACATGATCGCTTGGCCTTTGGTCCGCACCGGTTTTAAGTACATCAGACAAGCCGCCAGGGCCCCCGCGGCACAAATGGCGGACACCAAAGCGCCAAAACGAAAAAACCCGTAGATTAGGGTTGAAGACAGCAGAAGGCCCTGAAAATAGGAATCATAATATTTAATTTAATACAACAATGTTTTCTAAGTAGGCAGTCCAAAAGGATTACAATTCGATGTATTACTTATTAATCAAATTTGGACAAATCATTTCAGTTCTTTTAAAAAATTGTGAAAACGCAAACGCATAAGAAAAGCTTAAGGAAAAACCTAGTTCCGGATTATCAATACCTAAATCGAAAAGACTAATGATGAATTTAATTCGCAAAAGTTTGTTCCTCCCAAAAAGGCATCATAAAATATGAAAATTTCTAAAAGAATAATCAAAAAAAGAATCAACCGTCTAAAATAAAAAAACTAACAAGTAACTTTAGCTTATTTCCAAGAATAATGCCCGATAGAAAAATAAATCCTCAATGATTAAAAGATAAAACGCTGTAAAAATCCAGAACATTTTATGATAATATTCCATGGTTATCTGATATAGGTAGTTGATTAGATATTATAAGAGAATATTTATTACCTGATTTAGACCATTTGCGTCATTGTGCTCCGGCGCTGACTCAAAGTCGGCCACCACCGCGAAGTGCGTGTTCATGCGTCGGCATTCGCACACCGTATGCGTGGCATTTCGTTCCGCGAGTGTACATGCGTCATCGTCGCTGATGAAGTTCAATGCGTCTGCGTCCCACCAAACGCAACGAGGTCCGTTCACTATCTGACCGATTTGACGCATCAATGGATCGTTGCGGAAAGTGAGCAAAATTGGACGCGGCATGGTGACGCGCTGCTGACGCGGCCCGATCAGTTTGCCATTCAGCGGAACCACCGCGATGCTGATCAGCTTGGAGATGGTCGCGGAACGCAAGTGTGGTTGACTGTTGTTGCGTTTTTGGTTGCCCAACAACCAGTCACCCAAAACCGGATCCCACGCAATGTA
Source organism: Rotylenchulus reniformis (assembly GCA_001026735.1). Taxonomy (NCBI): domain Eukaryota; kingdom Metazoa; phylum Nematoda; class Chromadorea; order Rhabditida; family Hoplolaimidae; genus Rotylenchulus; species Rotylenchulus reniformis. The sequence goes on from LDKF01000001.1 coordinate 421,014, forward strand.
GAAGACATTGGCCAGTTCTAGGATTATGAAATTACCAAAAAATTTAAAAATTGCTAATACCTTGTCCATATATTTGCAGCGCCTCTCTGGGCAAAAGAACGGTATCGAAATTCTGCCGATACAAACTCATTGACGGAAATGGCACATAATCATAGATACTGGCCTTAAAATAAGGAATATCTTTATATTTTCTTTTTTAAAACATAACAATCTCGATTTTGATTTATTTATTCCATTGTCCAAAAAATTACTTTCATCCTATTTATTAATGAAATTGTTTTTATTATTTTTTTCAAGATTTCAAATAATCAATTCCTAAATTTTAGAATTCGGACCTGTGCCACTTCAGCCACCAAGGTGGGCTCCGACAGCAAACCCTCGGACCCGCCACTGCTGGGCCATCCCGGCAATGGCAACAAAAGTGCCAAAGTTTGTGGCACAATCTGGTGCAACAGCTGATTGGCCAGAAGTTGACGTTGATCAGGGCCCAAATCGTGCCAGCCGGGGCGCTGATTGGCACGCAAAAGATGCCCGATAGTGTCAATGATTTGCTGTCAAAGGAACGGAGGATAGATCGAAAGTTGGACTATGAAAGTTCCGGAAAATTAAAATTCCATAATTTTCTAGTCCCATAAATGTAAAAATTGTGTATAAAATCGGTCGCTCACTGACATTCGCTCTTTTGAAAACAGGAAATATAAAAAAAATTCGAAAAAATAAGGTGTGTAAATTATTCTCAATGAATTTTATTTTATTTTCTTATGTGCTTAGAAATTGGTGAGATTCAAGTCCATTGTTCAATTAGTAGAATCAGCCAATGAAAATCAGTTGGTTCTATCTAATTTTACATTGCTTTTTTTACATGTAGCTTTTTTTATGTAAGGCCATATTTTAGCTATAACATTGCTTCTATTCATGCTATTATTTTTGCTTCTATTATTCCATTGCTTCTATTGTTTAATTAAAAAATAAAAAATATTTTTAGTATTTATAATTTTTTATTTGTTTACCTGCGCAAGCTCCAGCGTCTCCCGATGGCGTTCCGCGCGTCCATCCAGCATGCCAACTTGCATCGCCATCTGTGCGCGCGTCTTGTCCAGCACACTCGCGAGCAGTTCCACAGCGACGCGTATGTCTCCCCCGTTGAGAGGTGCGTTGCGTCGCACACTGGCATGCGTCTCGCGCAACAGCTCCAGCCACGCGGTGCTTTGCTCGCGCGAAGAATCGAGACTTAATAAAATTATTATTGCATATGTTTTGAAAATAAACAATATTGAAAATAAATTTTGAAGATACTCATTTAGGCTTTTCCATAGGTAGTTTTGAAAATAAAATAAAAAAACTTTGTACATTGCCACAAAAACATTTAGTTACAGTGGCAATTTCCCTATAATACATGTTAATGGTTTCGGGAGGTGAAAAGTATAAAAATAGAGAATTGGTTGATAGTTACTAAATTAATATAAAACAATGATCAAAAATTGGACGTTTAAAGTTTTTAATAAAAATATATTTAAAAAATATGAGAAAAATATTATGTGTAAAAAAAGAAAGTCCGTCCTTTGAAAAGGCATCTTTTAGAAAAATTCTTCAAATTAAAAAATCAAAAAAGAAAACAATTGATGGAAAATTATGATTTTTAAAAATTTTGATTTTTATTTTATAATCCATAAAATTCCTTACCCAGTTTCATCCTCCAAATCCTCGAGTAATTGTTGGGCCCATTCGGAAACGCATCTTGATAAGTTGGGCCCCTCCGCTGGCATCCACGTCTTGGCACTGCTAGAACAGTGCCATTCCGCATGACCGCGCGCGCCTGCCGGACATTGCAGGCGTGCGGTGGTGCCCAATGCAGTTACGGGCCAACGAAGGTTGCGTGCGTCACGAGAAGTGCATCCGGAGAAGGATCTAAAGAATGAAAATTTAATCTGAAAGCTTAGTGAATTTAAAAAAAAACAATAAAATTTCAAATTCTGACAATTTCTTTTAGGTTTTAGCGTTACAAAAACATCTTTTGCAAAACTGAAAGGTAATAAACAATAAATGGAAATTGTTTTTAAAGCTAAATTTTGACCAAATATAATTATTTACGATTAAATGAGAGTAAGAAAAAAGGGGGGAATTTTTCAAAAAATTACCCCTCAATTTTCGAGCTGGTGCCACCACCATCAAAAGGTCCGAGGCCTTCATAAGGTAATGCCACTGCCGAAGTCGTAGTCGTAGAGGTAGAGGTGGTAGTTGTGGATGTTGTTGTTGTTGCTGAACAATCCAAAATTTATTTAAAAATTTTTTAGAACAATTTGCAGAGAATGATGGAATTGAACAAGTGGAAAAAATCTAAAAACTATGCTTGTCCTGACTTTTTGCTTTTTAAAGTGTCAATGATTTTTTTTTATCATCTTTCCGGGTTTAATAGCAATAATTTAATATTTTTTATTTTAAGCAGTGCTTAAATTATAAAAGTAATTTTTTCAGAATTCTCAAAATGTTCTAAATTTATTAATAAGGGAATAATCGATTTAATAAAAAAATTGCTTTAATTTTTCACATAAAGAAAATTGAATGAAAATCCAACGAATCTCTGATAAAATGATAGAAGAAAATTTCCCCTTTTTCATTTTCTAACGTTCCCTATTCCCTAGTATTGTACTAAAAATTATTAAAAATCAATCCACTTGTCCAACTCTTTTTAGCAGAACAAAATTAAAGCCATTTAAAATTACACAGATGTGCATTTACAGTACCCACAACCAAAAAATTACTTTACATCACATTAAATAAATAAAATACTCGAAGCAATTGGCACCTTTTCCCGGCAAACAAACATAGCGAGCCTCCAAGTAGTTGGAGTTGCCAGGACAGACATCGCCGAACACCGCAACATGGACTTCGATGTTGCAGTCCTGGTAATGATTGCAACTGAAACGCGGCGATAATTAACAACTGAAATAAAAGCAACGAAACACAATAAGAAAGCAGAAACTAAGGGAATGGAATACGGTACTGATTATCTGTTTATAGTATTATCCCCAAACAGATAACAAAAATGAGAATATCGACATAATTAAATGCAAAGATGGTACCTCATTTAATAATAATCATATTATTATGCTAGCTATAAATCATGATGATCATTTAACTTATACCTATGTGTGCAATACTTTAGACCAATAAGGCAAAGATTTAGGAAGTAGGATTCCAATTTTCGAATTATATGCTAACCGATAAGATAAATCTTTAGAATTTAGAATCAATTTTTCTTTGTCTATTGTATCTAATTAAATTATTTCTTATGGAATAAATTGGTCAAATGAATAATTTTCTAACAGTAAGTTCTAGCCTTCCATCATGTATTGAAAAAGAAAATAAAGAAAAAAACACATCGATGCAACTATTCAAAACCAAAAAGAAGCAGAAAATAGTGCAGAACACAACGTTTTAACAGCTCCAAAACAAAAGTATGCGCAGCAATGCACCAGAACAGCATTTTATGTATTTTACATACGGTACCATCAAAGTACAGTATACCTCGGACACATGCGTAATTGGTCTCCAGGTATTTGGGTGTGCCCGGGCACTGGTCCCCGAGGGTGGGACCTGCCGGGAATGTGGCCCAGTTCACGGGCAACACACACCGCTGACGGTGCTCGCATCTGCAACATGTCTGTCATGTTCAATCTTGCATGACGTTTGTAAAACACATTTGACAAGTTCAATGATTCGATGCTAATGGATAAGTTCCGAAAAATATATAATTTTGGAATTTGCTAGTAAGTTCAAATTTGCCTATTAATTAGGGGCTAAGAATTTTTTTTATTCATTTTATGCTTTTGAAAAAAATGCCTTCTAAACATTTCCATTTTTGCTTTAGGGTTGCTAAATTTTGAAATTTAAAAATTCTACAAAGAAGTCTAAAATAATTTTATGTACCGGGAATATGATTCATTCTTCCATATGGGGTCAATTTTATAAGATTAAATTTCTTTATTTTCCGTGTCCAATTTCAAAAGATATTTTATTTTTCTTAAGCTATAAGTAAATGCCTTTGAATTCTCTCAATGTAGCTTCTTTCATTTGTTTTCCTAAAGTTCTGCCTAATTATGGCCTTTCTAAACCCCTTGGGCCAAAAGCGAAGGATGGGCTAAACTAATTCAATTATTATGAGTCAAAATTTTGGTGCAGTCCTAATTAGCGAAAATGAGCAGTAAAACAGTAAATTTTGCTTAACTAAAAATTTTGATGCCAACATAAATAGAAAAAATCCCTTTTTTAATCTTTCTTTATTTTTTTTTTGCATTTCCTTAAAATATAGATTCCATCCTTAAATATAAAAATTCATTAAATTTCATTGCATTATTTTCTAAGCTTGTTTTATTTTATTTTCAAATTTAAATTTTAACCTTTTATCATAAAATCTTTTCTTTATCGCATTTCCCCGAATTTTTGCTTTCTTAAGCCCCTTTCTGCTGTCCTCAAGAAGGAAGTGAAGCCAATTTTGCGGTCCCCTGAGCCCTCTAATTAGGCCCCCAGGGGCGTCCATTAGTGGATGTGCCATTTTCGGATCCGTTCCGTGCCATGGGTTCAAAACATCGAAATTTTGGCACTACCGAAATGCATTAGCAAATTGGACAAAATATGCTAAAACATCCGGCCTTAAATGTGCATTTGTCACTTGGAATTAATTTGCATAAACATACATTATTGGCTCTTAAAAATCCGGAAAAATGAAAAAAAAAATCAACAGATTTATGATTTACAATGTTAAAAAACATGTTTTTCTAAATTTTTGTAAAGAGTAGGAACTGGTCTGTTCTGTAACATTTACTTGATTCAGATTTGCATCCTCATCAAACTTGTATAAATTCATTTTTCTCTTATCTCATTAGCCAATTTTTGACTAAAACTTTTCAAATTTAGTCATTTTTGTGTCCAATTTATACTTTTTGCCTTTTGCGTTATTTTCCTCCTAATAACTACCTATTCTTAGCTTTCTGCTTTCATTTTCCTCTTCTTCCTCTGCTGTAATTTGAGCAAATAATGGCCACTTGATGAGATGGCCACTCACTTTTACTGTCGGCCCAAAAATTTACGGGTCCATTCACGAAAATTGATGATGGTGGACAATTGACCTCCTAATGCTTGAGAAGAAGAACTTTACACTACCACAAAGGGCTTCAAATTTCAAAGCAAAATAATGAGGCCAAAGAACATCAATTGGGTCCTATGTCTGAAGGTATAGCCACCTAATTTGAATAACGATTTTGTTTTTGAAAGGAAAATTGAACAATTTTTAGCCATTTTCTTTAAATTTTTTGATTAGATATTTTTATTTTTAGGTGGAAAAAACTCATACCTACCTAAAGTAAAATCTCATCAGGCTAACAGAAATATAATTCTTAAAAAATTTCCTATCCTCAGGCTTTAGAAATTTGTTATTTCTCACACCTTCTTGACTCTTGAACTTATTAGATTTTTTATTTTCAAAGTTTCTTTAAAATTAGAATTTTCTATGATATTCACATCGTCTAACTAAGCAAGGATTTAGAATATCTTCATTTTTAATTATTCGTTAGACTTAATTTTTTTTATAGTTTTCACACCTTCTTGACCCCTGGAACCTCTTGGACCATTCGTTCCCGATTCTCGGATTTGGCGGGATAAGCCTCCCCGTCCTTCCTCCTCGGGCCCCAAATCCACTCTCCGGTGACCCGTGTGGATTAGGCCAAATGACCCCCCATTAATGGATTTCCTGTCCAAATCCATGGCAAACACTGAAATTTTGTGTGCCAAAACCATTAGGTGTGAGGGCGGAAAGTGGACAACACATGGGAGAAGTATCTAATGGTGAATGGAAATGGTGAAAACATGGAAAATAAATAATTGGCTGATAATTAAAAATGGATTATAATATTAAAAATGAATCCAGATGAAAAGCTAAGTAAAAAGTGAATAAATTGCTTGGCAATATTTCAACAAGTAAAAAATATTAAAAAAAGGTGAAATGAAAATGATGCCGAAAAATGCTTCGAATCATGGAAAAAATAAAAATGATTTATAAAGAAGGAAGAAAAAAATTGTATTGCTTATTGAATGTAAAAGAGATGAGAAGAGATTTATGTAAATCTTTTTTGAAAAATTATAGTGAAAATTGGCATTTTTAGCTGAATCGCCTAGTAAACAATCGCTCAAATTCTCCAATTTTGGTTCGATTCACAATTTCATAAATTCATCAATCATTTTTGCCATCACTCCCAAAATTGTTATTATTTGTCCTCTAATGACTACCTCCTCCTCTTTCTTCTCCTAAATTTTTTGGCCTAATAGGAGGTTGGTAATCTGAGCCGGGGGATTGGCCCCCAATTTGCTCATCGAAAATGGGTAAATTATACCCTCCAAATCACACCCAATGGGGCTGGATGGATGGATGATGGCCAAGGATTTTGGCAAAAAGTGGCTGCTATTAGCCCGTCTCAGCACCCTAAATTTGCATATTATGCTCGGTCGGATGGGCATTGCCAGGGAGAGAAGAATGTTGTTGTGCAATTTGAATAGTAAAAATCAGATTTTTTAATAAAAAATTATCCTCTAAATATTGGATAGAAGAATAAATGTTTTTGGTAGATGGACTAGAGAGATAAATGTAAAAAATGGAAAAAAGTTGAAATTGAAACAAAATTCATAAGTAAAGTAGATAAGTCCAACTGTTTATACTAAAAAGCATCAAGTGCTGCTTTTTTCTCATTGCTTTAAATTATATGTCATCTACATATAGACTCGCCTAGCTTAGGCAATCGCCTTTTCTCTCTAGTTACTGTTTTATTCACGTTTTATTGTTAAGCTGAGTTGTCGGGATAAATCTACCTAGACTTTTCATTATAGATTCCCAAAACTGTTAAAAAATCCAATATTTAACCCCTAGTACGTGTCGTATTTCTCGCAATTTATACAAAAATACCTGGCCCGTAGTACGTCGATAGTGTGCGCATTGAAGCAGTTCGTGTCCAGGTCCTGGCTCATGTGGTCATTGCATGGATGGATGGAGAAGCGGCCAAAATTTGCATGGCGCACTTCGATCTCGTGTTGTGCCGGACAGTGCAGTGATGCAAGTTGGCCCTCGCACACGACTACGGTAGCTGCAAAAGTGGATTACAATAATGGATTCATTTGTAAGAAAATTTTATTTTATGAGTCAGAAGAGGAAAGAATTTTTTACGGATCAAAATTTAGGACGTTTTCTGAATTATATTATAAAAGGTATTTTATTTCAACTGCAATTTTAGATCCAGTCACATTTTTGAATAGATCACACAGGAACAGAGATCTTACCATTATAGACATTAGAATAACTAGCTCCCGAGGTACAACCATGAATAAGATGACATGAAACTGCTTACGCAGTTCTAAAGCTACGCTACCTAGATGGGTGCGAGGTTTCCCGTCGAAAAGATACGATTTTTTGGGGTACTTATTAATTTTTGACGTCAGCGTCAAAAAGTTGCGTCAGATGACGCAGTA
>LDKF01000002.1:7801-31560 GCA_001026735.1 Rotylenchulus reniformis
CGTGCCCCCCTCCCCTGGCTAAGGGCCTGGGGTGAGTGGGTGAATTTCGGGGGTTGGTGGACTTTAGCGGCTAAGACCTGGCTAAAGTTTAGCTTTCTTCGCCATTAACTTTGACTTTAGAAAAATACTTCCAAATTTTAGAAATCATTGATTAATAATTCTAAATTCAATTATAATATAGATAGATGAAATTTAAAAAAATAAACAATGGTTGCATAATTTTTTTGCAGAAAGTTCATCCAAGAAAAAAATCAAACTCTCAATAGATGGTCATTTTTCTATTGAGGCGCGAGAAATTTGGTCATTTTTTTCTCAAATTATCCATTCTTAGGGGTGCTTATTAAAACCGTAAAATCGGCGGTTTTGGTCCCCCGGTTTCCGGTTCCGGTTTTTGGGCCAAAAAACCCGGTTACCGGTTCCGGTTAACCGGAACCGGTAGTGTCCAACCCTACATTTGTTAGTTATGATGTATACCCTGATTTGAAGGGTAAATAATTTCAAAAAATTCAAACCCTTTAAAGTAAAGGGTTTTGAAAAAAAAAGCTATGAAATTTATGAAGAATTAAGTATTATCCGCTAGTGAAGATTTTCGATATTTAGTTTTTTTGAGTAATTACATACTACATTCTTATTCAAAAATTCGCACATTTTCTTAAGAAACCACACCTAGTCTAAAAAATACATTCAAAAAAAATTTTTTGGGGTGGGGGCGTGGGGCCGGAAGAGAGAGAAGGAGGACGATAGGGAAATAGATAGTATTAAAGAATATCAATTGATAAATATTCAATAATTGGAGGGGGCAGGAAAAATTGCATTCTAGGACAAAAAATTGGGCTTCTTAAGGAAATTTCACCAATTTAGCTTGTAATTTACTTACAAATTTTTTTCCAAAAATTCCATTTTTAAGGCTGAATTTTCGCCAAAAATGCCATTTGTATGTTTAGTTCCGTTTCCAACCAGTTTGAAACAGGGCTGTGCCGAAAGAAAAATTTTTTCTAAATCGAAAGTCGAAATCGAAACTCAAAATTTAAAAAATCGAAACCGAAATCGAAATCGAAAAAAACCTCGAAAGTTTCGATAAATCGAAAATCGAAAGTAATCGAAAGTTTAAAAAATTAAAAAAATGAAAATAAAATAGCAAAAATTAGGTAAATTTTTCATTAATAAATCTTTTCTTTGCAAAGGATGGGAAGTGGATGGGTGGGTGGGTGGACGGATGATTTTTTAATTTTATTGTAAATTATTTCTTCAATTTTCCGACCATTTAAATACAATATATTTGGACCACCGTAGGTGGACATATATCAAAAAACATGAATTTCCTTATGAAAAGAGTCAATTTTTCAAAAATTTCTCCGGCGGCCTTTATCAGGGCCGCCTTTCCCCCTTCAATAAAATGCAAAAATGATAAAAAATTTCATAAGAAAATTCAGAATTTTTCAAAAAATTTTTCCCGGCGGTACTTATCAGGGCCGCCAGAGTCGAAACTCTGACAAGTCGAACTCCAAATTTCGAGCCCCTTTTCACTTTTCGAAGTAGAAATCGAAAAAAACCTCGAAATTTGAAATTTTCGATTTTCGAAATCGAAATTTCGGTACAGCCCTGGTTCTGAATTACCGGAACCGGTAAGTTCCGGGGTTTAGTTCCGGTTCCGGTAAACTAGAACTTGGTTCCGGGATGACTGGTTGGTTCCGGACCGGTTCCGATTCCGCTCAACCCTAGTACAAATTACCTAGAGTTTGCAAATATGTATTCCACCTTTGCATGTAAAATGTCGCAATAGTTTGGTCTGTTTGTACAAGATGATTTAATATGCTTGGTATTGATTGATAATTGGGTGCAAAAAGGAAATCGTCCCAATCCAGAAAGCCCAGAAATACTGTATTTTCGCGAAATTCATACAAGCAATCAAGATAATCTGTTACTTGATTATTCCATTCCACCTCAATATTAGGGTTGTAATCCAACCCATCGATTGAGGGCATTTCCAGATTGGCACGGAATTGCAAGAATCCATCCTTTTCATAAACTTTCATCAGCTCGTATAAATTTGTATCTACACTCATGATATAGGCGATTATTGTGTCCACTTTCTGCAATCTGTACAATTCCATTGCAGTCACAAATAAATGCCATCTTTCAAAAAAGAACATTCTACTCATGCATATAACCATGCTTCTTTTCTCTTTATCGGTAATTGTAATGTTCAACTTTAAAATTCAAATTGAAAAATTATATAAATATGTCTATTTTTTAATAAAAATGACTACAATATAGACATAAGACTAGGGTGCCCCGGAACCGGAACCGGTCCGGAACTCCCGGTCTCCCCGGAATCAAAGTTCCGGTTCCGGTTCCGATTTTCAAAAACCCGGAACCTACCGGTTCCGGTTTTTAAACCAGTCGGAATCGGAACCAAACATACACCCCCTAAGAACGGCATTTTTGGCCGAAAATGCACCCCTAAGAATGGCATTTTTGACCGAAAAAATTGGTGAAATTGGTTAAATTTCCTTAAGAAATCTGAATTTTTTCGTTAAAAAAGGCTAAATTTTCCCGCCTCCCAAATTATTTATATTATATTCTTTCTATGAGACTTTATCTGTAGGGAGCGGATTTTTATGCAAATGCATTTTTTTCTGGCTCAGAATGACTTGAAAACCTCGTAAAAAGCATTTTTAGCATGGTTTGAACGCTCTAGCATGGTTTTCTTCTTCTTTTCTCATATTTTGGCATTTTTGAGCATATATTCAAATTTCTAAAAATATCTTTCGAAAATAGATAAACTTCGATTTCGATAATCAAAACTGGAGAAAGATTTTTAAAAAATCAAAACAGTGCATTTTTCTCCATTTTGGGGAGATTTTTTTGGAACTTTATTTTTTGTTTTGAAAATGCGTTAAATATGTAAATAACCACTTTAAATAGTAAAAAATTGCTTTTTAAGCAAAATTTAGGCAAAATTTTTGTATTTTTGGTCATATCGTGCGAAAAAATTGCGCATATTTTGTGCATATTTTGCGCATATTTTGGTCCTTTTTCGTGCATATTTTATGCGCATCTTTTGGAAATTTTTGTTTGGAAAATATTTTTGGAAAATTTTGGAAAAATTTTCATTAGCGAATATTTCATGGGTTGAATTCTTCCCGATATTTGATAGGCCTTAGAGTCTTCCTAAATTTCATGGCTTCATATTCATATTCTTGGATTAAAAAAAATTCATAGCCTTCATAGACCTTGGATATTTTCAAACAGCTCAATTTTTAGAATTTTAAAATAGTAAATTGTTAAAACAATTTTTAATAATTTTTAAAAATTTTTAATTTTTGGTTTAAAAAAAGGCTGATTCCGACCGGTTCCGGTCAAAAAACTTGGTTCCGGTTCCGGTTCCGGTTTTGCTGGTTCCCGCCAGTTCGGTTCCAGTTTTTGTGAAGTTCCGGTTCCGTGGCACCCTACATAAGACTACCTATTTAGAGATAATTAATTGTTAGTAAATAAAAAATAAAATACAAAATCATTAATAATGGTTTGGGAATCTGAGACATTTCCTGGGGTTTGGAGAACATTCTTTCAAAAAAGACCATTTTCCAAGCAACGCTAATGGTTCATCTAGAGTCATTTGAAAAGATAAGGTCAAATATCAAAATTTTGGTCTTTCTTATAAAAGTAAAGTTATATTTCCAATGCTGTGTTTTTTGCTGCGTTTTGCGACAAACGCAGCACAGATGTCTTTACACTCTGCGTTCTGCGTCTAGCCGCAGCAGCAAAACGCAGAAAATTCGTCGCAACATTGTAAACACATCTGCGTTCTGCAGCTGGCTGCTGCGAAAAACGCAGACATAGAAAGCAGAATTGTAAACCCTATATACAGTTTGATCTAAAAAAAGCAAGACATTTGCTAATAAAGTACGGTTACCTATAAAATCTATATATGAGAAGAACTCACAGAGAAAAAGTTAGTTTCCAAATTAAATGTAAGTTAAAGAATACCTAATGATCTTTGAAATTTTTTAACTTTATTAAAGTATTCACAACTATTAATTTTGGGATCCTATAAGCAAAATGCAGCATTGGAAGCCTTGCTTCGAATTAGATAGTAGCCTTGCTTCGAGTTAGATGTGCATTACCGAAATTTGCAGACGGAAATTTGCGGACGAAAATCTGAGGACTGGAACAAACTTTTTTGAAACCATTTTAAAATAAAACTTCAAAATAAAAAATATGTAGAAAATTATTCCTGATTTTTTGGTTCTTTCAGATTTACGAATTCTTGCAAAATTTTAAAATTTCCCTTAAAAACACGATTTTTTTTTTGAAAATTTTGACTAATTTAAAATTTTTCTATGAATTCAAAAAACCTTTTAGGTTAGAAATCAGGCATCTATTTCTATTAGAATTTTGAAATTTTAGTTTAACGTGATTTTTAAAAAGTTGTAGTAAGTTTTAAAGGTTTCGTCCGCAATTTTCCGTCCGAAAATTTCCGCGTGCCGAGCAATACACAATAATTTTGTAGAAATTGCTCTTTGCATTAAAGCTCGCTCATCGTGAAAGTTTTTAGGCCTAAAAATTCTTATATTTCTTTGGTGAAAATTATATTTTATTGAATTATTTCTGGAAATAATTTTATTAAGCGAATTAGCTTTGAGATTTTGAAGGACCAGAGGAGTCTACATTCTTTACCTGGATTGAATTCAAATTTTTTATACTTATTGCTAAAGTAGAAGTATTTTTTATTTCATGGTCGCAAATTATCGCATAATTGCCTAAAAAACAAAATGGTGATCTATAAATTTCGATGATATTCGCTTTTGAAAGCTTTAGAGGCCAGTAGCCTTGCTTTGTGTTAGATATACAATACATAATAATTTTGTGGAAATTGTTCTTTGCATTTACTAATGTCACAGTTGTCGATTTATTTTCTGACAAATAAAAATTCGATCCAATTATACTTAAATGCAAGCATTAAGATATTCTCCACTTTATTTTTCAATATTGCATTCTTACCTTATCCCTGGATTTTGTTGAAAAGTACGAAAAATGATTAAATAATCTGGAATTTTGTTGGTTAAAGGTCCAATTTGCATATAATTTAAAAATATATCTTTTGTTAATTTTATGCTTATTATGAACAACAGAAAAAAGGATGAATCAATCCTCATCATTGATACCATTTCCTTTAGAAGCAATAATATTACGTCATTTAATAATCATTTTTAAAAATTATTACAAAAAACAACATATAGAAGATTTTTTCTTTTTTTTCTTGCTAGAAAAAGATGGATAAATTGAATCTCTCATCTTATATTCAGTATTTAAGATCCAAAAAATTTATTTTTGCAAAATTGAAGCGCTTTATTTTAGAGAGAAATTTATATTAGAGAAAATAGGTGGTTAATTTTTGTAAAAAAATGTGCATTAAAAACAACCGAAATAAATATCAGATTAATAAATTAAAAAATTAATCAAAGAACTAATCTAAGGGCTAGTTGGTTAGAAAATTATCAAGATCCAATCGCATACAATTATTTCGTAAGTTAATACCTTTATGAGTGCTAGTATGGTGAGTTTTTATCTGTGAAAGGAATTTCTATAAAAATACAACTTGATTGAAACCAAAAAAAAACCGGAAACCGGAACCGTCAATAAATTTTCAATTGTATTATTTACCCAGGCCAGCCATTGGAGTATTAAAGGGTGCTAGGACGATAAAAAAATTTAAAAAATGTCTGGCTGAAAACTTTTTGTTAGAACAGTTAGACCAAAAGTATAAAAAGCAAAAAGGTGCAGAATTTTATTCTCTATCTTTGGAATTTTTTTTTTCGAAATTCGGCCAAAAAGTTCCAAATTTTGTCGAAATACCGAAAAATTCGGTTTTTAGGGGTTATTTCGAACTTTTTGGTCGAATTTCAAAAAAATACAATTCTGCAAACTTTGCTTTTATACTTCGGCCCAATAATTCTTACAAAAAAAGTTTTAGAACCAGACTGGCAACATTGGGCCTTTTTTTAACATCCACATTGGGCTTTTTTAGAGACCCAGCACCTATTAAAGGAGGAAGAAAAATTGAATATTATTAAAAATTACGTATACGTAATAAGTAATGTCGAGTTAAGAGTCTTTTCCGTGCCGAATCCACGAGAGCGTAAAACTTTCGTCAGCGTACGGGCCAGAGGGTGACGGATCCCCAATCACCATAATCATGGCACTGGTGTGAAACTGTGAAAAATAAATTTATATACCATAATTATCTGCAGATGAAAGTTGTCTGAACAATTCTATATATTGAAAATAAAATGCTCTTTAAAGAAATACATATATAAAAGGCAAGATTTCAAATTTTGGATTAGGATATATTTCCCGAAAATTATAAAGTCCTCTAGTTTTGTATTCAATAAATTAATAGCATAGTAACAGTATTTAAATTTTACAAAAATTTTCAAAGCCTTGGATTTTGAACATTTTAATGTTAAAGTTTTAATTTTTTTAATTTTATTTATTTAAATTTTTATTTTATAATAGTTCGAGGCATTTAGTTGCTTCTAATTTAGAACTTTCTTCTTTAAGAAAATTGAAACATTTTTTGATTGAAAATTTTCGGAAGTAGTTTCATGATATTAAGAGATGCAGGAGAATTTTGAGGAGTTTCATAACCCTTTTCATAACCAGATTAACATGTTTTTTTGTTAAAAAAACAATAATTTTTGCAAAAAGTTAAAACCTTTTTCTAAAAAAATGATCAACTTTTAAGATACTTTTTGGAGAAAATTTACTGTACGGGGTATCGGAACCGGTGGCTATCGGAACCGGTCACCGGTGGCCCCGATAGGAGCCACGGAGAAAATTTCAAAAATTAATGCTTTTTTCGTAAGAAATTTGATCATTTTATGGAAGAGAAAAATTCGTTCAAAAAGGCATTTTTAATTTTCCAAGCATGGGATCCCCCCGAAAAGTCAAATGCTTTAAAAAAAAAAGTCCACCTGGGATCCCTGTTCAAAATTCTCTTGATACGATACTTAGTGAACATTTGGCGCCATAATACATTTTATCCAAGCATCAAACAAATTGTCCCAAAATTTCTCTCAGAACCGCCATCAACATAATTATCAGATATTTAAGTGTGTCCTTTGCGATCGATTTTTCTCTGAAGAACATGGAATGCAGCAATTTTTTTTGACCATTGATTTTTTAGTTTTTTTTTGAAAAGTAAATTTTTTGAAGCATTGAGTATCGGTATCGAGTATTGGAATATCGGGTATCGGTACCCAATATCGGTATCGGGTCCAAATATCGGTTTCGAGTATCGGAAACTTTCAGATATTAAGCAGCCCTAATGCCTACCCCTCCACCCTGTGGGGAAGTATAACTCCGCTCATGGTGATAGGAGATTTTAAGAAAAAATTAGAATTTCTTAAGAAAATTTATCAGATTTTTATACGATAATATATAAAAAATCAATTTTCATAGGTTGGGTGAAAAAATAAAAAAATTTCTATTACATACATACCAGGGGTGTGCACGGGCCGGCCCGAAGGCGGGCCGGCCCGGGCCCGGCCCGGCCCGGCCCGGCCTGGGCCGGGCCGGGCCTGATTTCGTCCGGGCCGGGCCGGCCCGGATAGGCCCGGTAGGGGGAAATTTTTCTGACCACAGCCCAAAAATATTGAAATTTTTAATAAAAAATGAAATTTAATTTTAAAAAATATTTTAAATTTTTTATTATTATTAATAAATTATTTTTAAAATTTGAAAAAATTTATTAAAATATTTTTAAAATTTAATCAAAAAAACTTGAAAATTGTTTCAAATTGTCGGAACTTTTGGAGATGATTTTTTATGTAGAAAGTCAAAGTATACCAAGCATATTATTGGGAAGTTTTATTGGCAAAATTAAGGGGGAAAACATTACCTATCTATATTAGCACATGAAAATTTATAAAATTAAAATTCAGTTAAAAATTTTTGAAAAATTGTCCGGTGATTAATATTTTTTCATTGATATTAGAATGTATAAAATATATTATTCGAATTCGTAATTCTTGTTATTTTTGTGCTTTTTTGATAAAAAAATATGATTTTTAAAAAAAGTAAAAAAAATCTGCAAAAAATTTTTTGGAAAAATTTTAAAAATTTTTGGAAAAATTTGCTAAAAAATTTTTTCCGGGCCTATCCGGGCCGGCCCGGGCCGGGCCCGGGCCGGGCCGGGCCTGGTAGTCGACGGGCCGGGCCGGGCCGGGCTTTTTTTATTGAGGTCCGGGCCGGGCCGGGCCGGCCTGGAGCAGGCCCGTGCACAGCCCTGATACATACTCGTCACTTTAGTTCTCAGCATCGTTTTTACATTTATTTTTCTACTATGGAGAAGTTTTTTTGCGGATAATAGATTATTATCAACCTGGAGAATTCTACATCAACATGAATCTCAAAAACGGAGCAAAAATCCTTCTCTTTGATCGAAAACTGCAACAATAATCTATGATCGAAAATAGCAACAATAATCTTGATCGAAAACTGCAACAATAATTCTTAATATATAAAATTTTTCGCAAAATACTTCAACGTTTCACAATTTTTCGAGCTCAATTTTATTAATTATTATTAGAGTTATTAAAGGGCATATTTTTGGATAAGAAATTTGGCGCTAGTTGCAAAGTTGCTGCCTTCGAAAATCCACTAAAAGGGTCCCCCTTTTAGGCAAAAAAGAAAAAAATTTTTTTTGTTTTTTTCGAACTCTTTTGCTCGAAAAGTAGTTAAAAAGTGAAAAAATGAAAAAAAATTGGATTTTAGTTTTCAAATGAAGAGGGTCCCCCTGTTAAATTTGTGGATTTTCAAAGGCAGCAACTTTGCAACTAGCGCCAGAAATTTTCAGGATTTTAGTTTTACAAAAAAAAAATTAAAATCTGCTCTTGAATATCTTTATTTGAGGGGTCGGTAAAATAAATTTGCTGAATACCAATTTTTATGTTCGCTATTTCGAACTGATTCTTTTATCTTCCAGAACTTAAAAGTAGGGTTGATCGGGATCGGGATCCCGGCCGGGATCCCGATGTTTCGGGATCGGGATTTTTGATCCCGATCCCGAAATTGCCGATCCCGAACGCGGGATCCCGAATCCCGAAATTCAAGATTTCAATCCCGGCCGGGATCCCGAAAATTTTTTGATTTTTTTTAAATTTGAATCGTATTTTATGCTTTTTTTATTTGACCAATTGTCTTATGGTTGAATATTTTTTTCACAATGCAAAAATCATGTTCTCCCTATTATCTTTTCCTTTTGACTTTTTATCGGTGGGGATCGGTTGAGTCTCTACAATTACGATTGAGACTCCTCGACTGATGAGTTTGAGACCTTGTTTAAAAAAAAATTCAAAAAGAATTTTTTGATGCGAAATTTTCTGAACAACCTGAGGCCTCCAAAGTTTTTTTTGAAAACCCAAGGCTTGTGAAAAAAATTAAAAATTCGAGGCTTCTGAAATTTTTTAAAAAATTCGAGGCCTCTGAAATTTTTTTTTAAAAACAAGCCTGTGAAATTTTTTGAGAAAACAAGGCCTATGAAATTTTTTGATAAACCAAGACCTGTGAAATTTTTGTTGAAAAACCCAGGGCCTAAGAAAAATTTTTTGAAAACCCCATGGCCTAAGAATTTTTTTTGAAAAACTCGAGGCCTTTGAAATTTTTTGAAAAACTTTAAGCCTAAGAAAATGATATAAAAAATGATAAAATATTGGTCATTAAAGCAATTTTGGACAAATTGATGATGGGTCCTTCCCGTTATTTGAAAAGGAAGGGAAAGACGATGAAGAAGATGATAATGAATGAGTTTTTTTATAAAGCTAATGTTATTTCGAAGAATTTTTGAATTTTTCTTTAAAAAATTTTACATTTTAAGCCATTTTTTGAAAATCCCGAAAAAAATCTCGGGATTTCGGGATAATCCCGATCCCGAAATTTTCAATCGGGATATCCCGATCCCGAACCCGAATTTTAAAAATCGGGATCCGGGATCGGGATCGGTATCAACTCCGGCAAATCCCGATCCCGAAAATCGGCCGGGATCCCGATCCCGATCAACCCTACTTAAAAGGTAGAAATAGGAATAGAGTTCCAAGGAACAGAACTTGGACAAAATTATAACTGATAGAGTTTACAGAAAAGAAAAATATTTAAAAAAGTTCTATGATAGTTTTAAACGGTGCTCGGTCGTTACTTAAAAACCGCCATAATGGGCGTTAACCAAAAACTTTTTCAAAGCTTCCTAGACCAAAAAACATCCAGTGACAAAGTGTTGCAGAATTTTATACTCTATCTTATGATATTTTTAGTTTTTCGAAATTCGAGCAAAAAGTATGAAATTTTTTGGAATATCGAAAAATTGGATTTTTCACGAAAATTTTGAATTTTTTAGCTGAATTTCGAAAAAATAATAGAAGATATAGAGCATAAAATTCTGCATAACTTTGTCATTTGTTGTTTTGTCCAACAAGCTTTAAAAATTTTTTTGGAGACCTTTTGGGTTATGGCTTTTTAACTTACGCTAATTATGGCGGTTTTAAGTGCACCGTTTTAATCATACTAACATAATAAATCACTGTCTCTTAAAATTAACATCATTTAGAGAAGAACTCGACAAACGATATATTTCACCACCCCGAGGAAGGAATAGTACTGTTTCAAAATGTGTGGGATAATTGACTAAGGGAGGGGCAAAACGTTAGGCCGCCGGTGGGACTCGAACCCACATATATCCTATCCGGGGAGAGCTTTCAACCATTTAAGCTACAGCAGCACGCTTTGCCCTCCACTTATGGATGCTTTTCATGGGTGGGAATCACTCTCGGGAGGCATTTCCTCTTCTCCCTTACAATTGTTAGGAATTTTCAAGGAACCGTGACGAAGACCAAAACTCAAGACGAAAACCAATATCGACTTGGTCCAAGACTTGGTTTTGGTCTTGAAACCAAGACTAGATCTTGGTCTTGGTTTAGCCTTGGTCTTGTTATTAGTCGTGATCTTTTTGTTTTTTTGTCTTTTTGTTTTAAGATTTATAAAAATAATGAAATTAAACTCAGGGAAATAAATAATACATTTCAAAGATTAGTTTCAAAATTTGTAATTTTTTACGTAAGAGTTATTGATTCTATTTTCTCCACGTCTATAGCTGCTATACAAACTTATATTTCTTCGAAAAAATACTTTTTTATGTATTTTTTTTTCTTAAATTTTCTTCGAAGCCAAGCCTAAGACTGGGATCAGGACTAACAGACAAAGACTTGGTCCTGATTAATGGTCACGGTCTTAGTTCAATTTTGGTTTTGTGCCGAAAAACTATTGTTAGATCCAGAAAAAGAGCTAGCCCTTGGTTTGCCTTGACAGTGTTTCCGATGAGCCACCTTTTCTGAAGTGTTCTGGCCTTGATCTGATCCAGAATGATGGATCATCAAAAATGATTTGAATCTGATCTGATCGGTGCTATGGTGTTTTAAAAAATGCCATAATGGGCGTTACAAAAAAAGTGCCAAAACCTAGTATGTTCCCCAAAAATTTTTTTTGTAAGTCTTGTTAGACCAAAAGTATAAAAGACAAAGTTGGGCAGTATTTTATGCTCTATCTTCTGGTATTTTTAATTTTTTGAAATAAAATAAAATTCTGCACAACGTTTTCTTTTATACTTTTGGTATAACAAGGCTTACAAAAAAACTTTTTTGTATGACTATATATATCATTTGGCACTTTTTTCAATGCTCTATTTGGCCCTTTTTTCAGCGACTTAGTTGATCAAACATGGTCTGATCCTGATTTGATGAGTGGATCAGATGGTGTGGGTCGTTTTATAAAAAATGCCATAATGGGCGTTTTATAAAAAAATGCCAAAATCCAGTTTGTTCTCCAAAAACTTTTTTGTAAGATTTGTTAGACCAAAACTTCCAGTGAAAAAATTGTGCAGAATTTTATGCTCTATCTGCTAATATTTTTTAATTTTTTGAAATTCGGCCAAAAAGTTCAAAATATCCCCTAAAAACCCTATTTTCGGTATTTCTAGAAAATTTCGAACTTTTTGGTCGAATTTCAAAAATTAAAAAATATTAGCAGATAGAGCATAAAATTCTGCACAATTTTTCACTGGAAGTTTTGGTCTAACAAATCTTACAAAAAAGTTTTTGGAGAACAACTGGATTTTGGCACTTTTTTTTATACTTTTGGTCTAACATGTCTTACAAGAAAGGTTTAACTATATCATTTGGCACTTTTTTCAATGACCTAGAACCGTTTGGATCAGATCTGATCATCTGGATCATCAAAAAACGATCCAAATTAAAAACAATTGAAAGAATGTTTGACGCTCAATATTCAAAAATTTTAAAAATCAAATATAAATAAATATAATTGAATCTTGGCATATAGGTTATTTTGGGCGCAAAGATTTAAAACCAGCCAATTTTGCGAATCTACATAAATCTTTTGAATTTATAAGCCAAAATTTTAAAGGCAGCCTTCCTGTTTCTTGATCTCGATAGGGGTCGCTAAATATTCAAAAAAATATATATTCAATTTTTTTGAATATTTAGAATCATTTTCGTTGCAAAAATTTTTTAAATTCACTAAATTGAAGGTTGCCGGAGAAAATTTTGAAAAATTCATCTCGCTTTCTTAAGAAACCAAAACTTCCCAATGAATTGGGCCAAAAATCAAATAACGAATATTTGAGGGGATTGAAAAATCGAACATCGGCATAACAAATATTCTGTGCCAAAAATGACCGAATATAGACAATCGATTATTGATATCGAATCCATCCATGAAGAATAGCACCAAAGCTGTCTATAACAACAATGCAGCAAAGAAATAATTAATTGAAAAATAATATCAGAAAAATATTTTTTGAATACTTAATTAATAAAAATCAAGTGGGCGCAAAAATAGACATTTAATGATAAGGGAATTGAGAAAGCTGAAATCATCATTATGATGTTTAAATATATTTTTTATATATTTTGAAGAACGAGAAACGGCACTAACGGATCACATGGTTCTCCGAACACATGGTTCTCCGAAGAAATTTTGAAAAATAAAATACTTGGTATCACAAATTTTATTAAATAAAAATTAAGGTGGGCGCGGGGTATACGTTCCCCGCGAGAACACCGCGGGGCCTTTGTCCCCGTCCCCGTTCCCCGAGAACGGGGATGGCGGTCCCCGCGAGAACACCGCGGGGTCTCCGTCCCCGTCCCCGCCAGTCCCTGACCTCGTGGCCTTGTCTCCACGGGGACAAGGGGACAAAATTACCCCTAATAATAAGAAAATCGGGAGATATCGATCGAAAATTTTGGGTGTTGAGGAGGAAAAATAGTGCACATTGATCAAAAAATCGTCAATTTTCTTAATAAATGTGTTAAAATTTTGACAAAATTTTCTTCAGCAGCCTCTGTCAGGGCCGCTGGCATCTCAACAATCTAAAATAGCCTAATTTTGATGCTGACCCGATTTTTCTATTAAAAAATTCAACAAATTTACCGGAGAAAAAATTACCGAAGAAAATTTTACTCCGAGGGGATCCTAACTCCTCCTTTACTCGAATTTGCTCCGAATTTCGTTTAATTAAATTGATTTCTAATTTTATTCGGCATATTTTGGAATTTTAAAACTTATATTGTCGCAATAGCTGCTTAAATTAATTTAAAAATATTAGTTGATTTAAATTGAGTTTTCAAAAAGAAAAATATTTTTTCTAAAAAATTTTTAATAATTAAAGGACCTAGAAAAATTTCTGTCCATGTGAGGAGCCCGCGGTAACCCCGCGAAAATCTGTTCTCATCCCCACTAGGGTCCCAATTCCCGTCCCCGCGGTGATCCGACCCCGCTGGGATTAAATCAACTCTATAAAAAGAACCGTTCCTCAATCATCAGAACCCGTTTATATTATTGTCCAATTTATGAATCGAATCTTAATAATTATTTTTGTTGGAATAATTAGGAGTAAATTGATGATAATAATTTTAAATATTTTTTTATTTCCCCTTAATTTGAATAGTACCATACCGTAAAATCAACAAGGAATAAGTTGATGCAACTTAATTAAAATCTTTCTTTTTACAAAAACCAAATTTGAAATTAGGTTTATTTCGCTCAAAATTTTCATGATGCAATCATAATCTTAAATAATTAAAAAAGATATGTATTTAGGGCCATTAATTACATTCTGTCCGCTGTGCAACAAAATGTCTACTTTACAAAATGTCTACTAGGCTAAAATTATCAAAATGTCTACTAAGGTAAAAATTATTAAAATGTCTACTGATTAAAATGTCTATTTTCAGAATGTCTACTAGGCCTAAATCACATCCTAGGGGCAGTTTTTGACGTTAAATCCGATTCTGACGTCAATTTTTTGACGCTGACGTCAAAAAATTATTTTTGCGTAAATTATCTAAAAATAACTTTTTCTGGGGTAATTGATGCTGAATCCGATTCTGACATCCATTTTTACGCAATGCGTTATCTGACGCAACTTTTTGATGCCATACTATCTATGGCATGCATGGGGGGCTTAGGCCAAAAGCCATGTTCAATAGGTGCGGGCTGGATNATCCAGCCCGCACCTATTGAACATGGCTTTTGGCCTAAGCCCCCCATGCATGCCATAGATAGTATGGCATCAAAAAGTTGCGTCAGATAACGCATTGCGTAAAAATGGATGTCAGAATCGGATTCAGCATCAATTACCCCAGAAAAAGTTATTTTTAGATAATTTACGCAAAAATAATTTTTTGACGTCAGCGTCAAAAAATTGACGTCAGAATCGGATTTAACGTCAAAAACTGCCCCTAGGATGTGATTTAGGCCTAGTAGACATTCTGAAAATAGACATTTTAATCAGTAGACATTTTGATGAGTAGGCCTTTTGTAGGCATGCCAATATTTTCACAAATGTATTCAGTCACCGATGAAATCAAACCAAACTATATCTACCATTTTAAAGTAATTCGGTCATTTGAAGGAAATCGAATTAATAATATTATCACGGTTTCAGAAGTGGCTTCTATTTTATTCATTTTAAAATTATTTTTGAATATTTATTTATAATTTAAAAAATTAAAAAAGATTGTGCCAACATTTGCGGCCTCGACACTTGCGGCCCATTCGCTATAACTCGGTCCAAGTTAAAGCTAGAAAAATGAATTTGGTGTAAAAAATAGAGCAAAAAATTAGCTACAAAATGAGCCTGCTTCAATTCAAATTGATCCATTATGGCCAAAATACCATGAATTTGGCCAAAATCGTTATTTTAACTTTTTTCACAGTGGTCTCATTTAGCCATATATGTTTGGACTCATTTTGTAGCCAATATTTCCTCTATCTTTGGACACCAAATTCATTTGTCTAGCTTGAACCGAGTTATAGAGATAACCGCAAATGTCGGGGCCGCAAATTTCGTACAACCAAAAAAAGCATGATTTTAAGAGTTTTTTTTCCTTAATGATCCGTAATTGATTCAGCTTTTATTTATATATACTGTTTGAATGTTTTTTTCACCCTGTAATGAGCGGAGGGGCTACAGTATAAAACACCACTTAAACGAAAGGCGACGCTCTTCAGCTTTCTCTACTCAAATGCAAAAGATAAACTGAGTGAGAGAGAATAAAGCGGAAAAGAAAAAGAGTTCGTTTCAGAGGTTTTTCATTTTTGCCATTGCAGGGTAGAAAAAAATTAGTACAGTATTGATGATTTATTTTATTATTTATAATATATTATATATTTTAGACATGTATTTCTTAAGCAGAAAAATGAGATTATCGATTTTATTTACTATGATTTTATTAGCTATATTATTTTATGTAATAATTGAAAAGCCACTTTCTTCTCTCCATCGAGCAATAAACAGTATTTAAAATCTTATATTAAAATTTAAAATAAAAAGATTTTTTAGAGATCAAACGAACCAAATTATAATTTATTTTTGATAATGAAAAAATAATACTAGCTATTATGATTCCGGGTTCTCTATAAATAGAGGGGTACATTCAATGTTGTTAAAATCGAAATTTTTTGCTCCGACTCCAACTCCGAATCCAGGACCGGAATCCGGAGCGACCGCTCTGACTGCGGCTCCGACTTCCGTCCATCACATTTTTTGGCTCCGACTCCGGGCTCCAACCTTTCCTACAATTTGGCTCCGACTCCGAAATCGAATCGGAGTCGTAGCCAGAGTCGGAACTTTTTACGATACTGGGTACATCATTAAGGAGGACATTCATTTCAATAATGTTGAGGCCAGTATGCTCTTAACTAAATAAGAAACTTATATTTCGGAATTTTGGGATGAATAACAGGATGAACTAAGGGATGAACTAAGGGATGAATAGGAAGATTTTATAATATTTCAATTTTTTAACAAGAAATTTCTTTTTAATACGAACATACAATATTGAATTAAGAATAATTTTTAAATACTTTTGTAGATGGATCAAATTTGCAACAAACTATATCTATTCCTCAGGATCAAAACAATAAATCTGCTCGTATTATTAAAGGTGAAATATGAAAATTTTTATAATTATATTTTTTATAGCCTTTGTAAGTATAGGTTAAATAAAATTCCTTTTTATAATAGCCTTTTTAAAAATTAAGTCAGCACAGTAATGAATTATCATGTTAGGTTTTATATTCTATGTTACCTCTAGGTAACCAATAATACAACTTAAATTCTCAGAGGAAATTAACAGTGAATCTGGTTTTAATATATTTAATTATTTAGCTATTTAACCGCCAAAAATACGATCATAATAATAAAAAATAAAATAATTTTTAAAAATAATTCTGAAAGGTGAAATGCGAGGTAAAATCTATTTCATTCATCAGTTTAAATGCGATTTTAAGATAATTAGATAGATTTCAATTTAACATGAAAATTAATGACACATGTTTTTTTATACTATTCTAAATATGCAATCAAGTTAGAATTCGACATTAAATTTTTAGAGAGCATATTGGCCCATAAGTTGTTAGACGGCCTCAAGGGTATCGAAATCGGTGCTTCTCATCATAATCCGTTCGGATTGGACACCATCAATGTGGATTACAGCGATAATATATCAGATATTTTTCAGAAACACCAAATCGAAACAACCGGTAATTCCTTTGAAATTGATAGGGAACAATAAAAATTCAAAATTTTAAATAACTATCTGTGTCGTTCATTTTATCCGCATAAAATTAACATAAGAGCATGGTTCATGACGAATAATTCGCTCCCTTTTTAATAATTATCTTTAGCATCAAGTATTTGGGGAATTTATTTAAAAAATATTTTGTCCTTTTCCAAAAGTTCCTTTGTTAAATAAAAATATAGTTTCAGGCATAAATTATATTTAAGGCTATTAATGGCATTTAAAGAGCATATTAAGGCCGATCAAGTTTAAATTTTAAAAGCTTGCTAGGCCAAAAATAAAATAAAAAATATGATCTTATGTTTTTTGATCTATTTAATTTTTCGGTTACATACAGTGTTGTCCTGATCCACCAAATTATGATCTGATCCATGATCTGATCCTGATCTGATCTAATCTGATCTGATCCAAGGCCTTGGATCAGATCAGGATCAGATCATTTTTGAAATCCCAGGATCAGATCACGTCCGGATCACTTTTTTTCACGTGATCCAAAAATGATCCAATTTTTTTTCAAAATTTGCACCAAAAATAGGAATTTTTCTGAAATTTTCGTCAAAAAATTGGAATTTTTCCCAAACTTTTCAAAATTTTCGTCAAAAATAGGAATTTTTCCAAAAATTTCTAAAAAATTTTCCTAAAATTTCAATTTTTTCTTTGAATTTTTTTGTGAATTTTTTGCAAGAATATTTTTTATAAAAAATATATAATTTTTTGGAAAACCTGCCAACAAATATTCTAAAAGTAAGTGAGTTTTTCTGACATCTGTTCTTATTATTAAGTAAGTTTTAACTTACATATCACTAGAACCCACGGACCCAACGGCCGAAAACTTTTTTATTTTTGGTAAACTCCTCAAGCAGAAACTCCTCAAGTAAAAAGACATTGTACTAAATTTTATGCCCTATCTTTTAATATTTTAAGTTTTTAAAATTTCTGTGAAAAATTTTGAAATTTTCCAAAAAGACAGTTTTTCACTTTTTTGAAAATTTCAAAATTTTTCACAGAAATTTGAAAAAATAAAATGCCATAAGATAGAGTATAAAATTCTCACAATGGCATTTTTTATGCCTGGGAGTTCTAGCAAAAATAAAAAATTTTAGGCCGTTCGGGTCAAACGTCCATGGGGTCTAGTGACCGGACCCCAATTTTCCTAATTCTTTTTCTATTGTAAAAGATTACTTAAATACGTTTTACTCAAAAAAAAAATCATGGACTCAAAAAATAACAAGATAAAAATATGTAGCAAGCAGTTTTTTGGATATTTTACTTTGAACATTAATGTCTAAAAATTCCTTTTTATAATGGCCCTTTTAGAAAATTAACCGGCACAGTAATGAATTATCATGTTAGATTTTATATTCCGTATCACCTCTGGGTAACCACTAATATGTAAAACTTAAAAACGGAGGAAGAAAAGCCTCTGAAACGGATTCTTTTTCTTCATTGCTTGTGTCTCTCTCATACTCACTTTCTCTACCATTTTAGTCTTTCAGTATCTGCTTATCTTTCGCATTTGAGTTGTGCAAAAGATGAAGAGCGTCGCTTTTCATTTCAGTGGCGTTTTATACTGTAGTCTCTAGGCCCATTACGGGACAAAAAACATTCAAGTAGCAATCAGAATATCAGAATGACATTCACTAAACAACCACCAAAACATGACGTCGGCCAACATGGCAAAATCATGACAAAATTTTTTAAATCATGGCGAATTAATCGCATTCTTTTAAAAATGGTTTAAAATTGTGAATAATTCATCATATAAATTTATCTCATTTTTAATATGGTAGATAGTTTTTTGAGCAATTCTGGGTTAGAAGAGATTATAAGTTTGTTGTGGATATGAGCATGATAGATATAAGATTCTCTTCACGTGTGATAATATTTCTTAATGATATTCTTTCTCTCTTGTATCCCAGATCATGTAATTATCCATTGTAAGTATTTCCTTCACATCTCCACCTATATAAGTGATCCATTTTCCAGCATTTGTCACTTCTGCTGTTTTGCCTTCCTTCCTCATTCTTCACTTCCCATCCTTGTTCCATTATTCTATTCAATAAACAATTATTCTTCATTGTGTCTCTTGGCCTCTTACGACGACCCAAGGATACAACAAAGTTTGAGACAATCAATATCCTGATTCAATTTAATAGAGACAAATGAATTGAGGAGTTTTAATTTCAAGGTTTCACTTATCCGTTTTTCACTTCCTTTTATCAAGTAATTTAATAGTTTCTAAGATAATCTTTGAAGTATTTTTAGCATGGAGGGGTACCGACGCGGAGAGAATTTGTTGCTTAGAAAATTTTTTCAGAAGTAATTTCATGATATTAAGAGATATCGGTAGCTTAAGGGCCGCTGGAGAAATTTTTTAGGATTTGAGCTCTTTAAGAAAGTTTATTATTATTAGAAAAATAATTTTGGGAAAATGAGAATTTTCTCTCATTTTTTTAAATTTTTCTTTTTTAAATCATGGCTTCTCATGGCATTGACTGAAAAAATCCTGGCAAAAAGATGGTAAGGACCCCTTTTTATGGCAAATGCCATGTTTCAGGATAAATATCTTGCTATGTCATTACTGCTATATAATAACTACTAACAAGGGAGGTTTTTGAAGTGTTACGCTCGAATAGTCTCGGGACCCATTCCATTATGTAGAGTACCCATACTAACCGTGGCATTATGATATTTATTTGTGCTACAAATTGTCATGAATTTTTATATTAATTTTTTAAATTTTTTTCGATGTGCTTTAAGCACGTGCTCAATGGATGGATGGATGGATGGGTGGACGGGTATATAAAATCGACAGATGGGAAGTTGGACGTGCTGAGTCGTTTCAGCCAAAATTGCCATAATGGGCATTTCAGCCAAAAGTGCCAAAATAGAAAAGTAGTCCCTAAAAACTTTTTTGTAAGACAAAAAGTATAAATAGCAAAGTTGTTCAGAATTTTATGCTGATTCTGATGGTATAAAATTATTTCAAATTTTTGGTCAAAACGTCGAAATTTTTCAGTTATATTGAAAATTAAGGTTTTTCCTAAACATTTCGACATTTTGACCGAAAATTCGAAACAATTTTTATACCATCAGAATCAGCATAAAATTCTGAACAAATTTGCGATTCATGTTTTTGTCTAAGTTGTCTAACAAAAAAGTTTTCAAGGACTACTTTTCTATTTTGGCACTTTTGGCTGAAACACCCATTATGGCACTTTTGGCTGAAACGACATAGCACCGGAAGTTGGATGGACGTTAATTACAAAATTGGGATAAAAGTATTTATTTTATATTATTCTGTTTTATTTTGAGAATTGTTTCTTGTAGAGTTATCAAGCAAACCTTAAACCACACCGGATGAACCGCGCTTAATGCACGGAAAAAATTATTTAAAAAATATAAAAATTCATGACAATTTGTAGCACAAAAAAATCATAATACCACGGTTAGTATGGGTACTATACATAATGGAATGGGTCCCGAGAAAATCCGAGCGTAACACTTCAAAAACCTCCCTTGTAGGATGATATTATCTAACAAAAAGTTTCGTTTACATCTCTTATGCCAGATGCATTCTTTTTTTATATAAATTTACTAGCAATTATTTCCAATTTTTTAGATAATAAATCATGTTTTATTTAGGAGATCGTGCTAAAGTGCATGTTTTATCTCTGGGCGATCAGTTACCCTTTGCCAATGATTCATTTGATTTTATATTGAATTCCCATGTGCTGGAACATTTTTATGATCCGATTAAAGCAATCCAGGAATGGTTAAGAGTGATAAAACCAGGTATTTTGTTTTATTATAAAATAGTAATTTCATTGATTTTATTTATACATTAAAAAGGAAATTTAGCTTGATTTTTAAATATTTTATTTTTAAATTTTAAAAAAATATATTAGTTATTGAAATTAATTTAAAATTTACAATTTCATTAAAAAAATTTCTGGAGCATTTGTGGAGACAACTAATTTTCTTTTCATTATTTAACCATTTAACGCGAAAAAAACATAAAACTTAGATATTGATAATTTCCTTTCAGGCGGTTACGTGTACATGGATATTCCACATAAGGAACGTACATTTGATAGGCTGAGAAACCGCACCACTTTAGATGAACTGCTTGAACGGCACTCCCGAGCTCCTAAACCGGAAGAAATGACATTTCAAGCGCACCATGTACCCTGAAAATTCTTCTAAAATTAAATTTTAAAATCAAATTTCAATTTGTTATTATGAGCTTTATCATAGAATACAATATATAAATTTTATGAAATCTTTTTTATTTTAATAATTAAAGTATTTTTCATCATAATTTCGGCGATTAACTTCGTTTTAATTTAATTTTAATTTTCTCATCTAAAATTTTAATTTTTATTCTAACGAACTTGGCAAAATTCCTATATTAGTTCTAATCTATAAATTTTTGCTTATAATTGAAAATAAAATAATTACTATTTTTAAGTCAGTATGGATCACGGAGGATTTTTTGGAGCTGTGTCGACATTTTAACTGGACGGTGATGGAGTGGCGCGATGTGGATGACAAGCTTGGCATCGGTTTCACTATTGTGCTCACAAAACCAAAGAATTGATTGTTGTTTAGAATTTTAAATAGATAGTGTATCCCTTAATTTTTTTAAAGATTTCATTAAACGAACTCGCATAAAAATGAATGTACAAACTTATGCTCATCCAGAAAATTCCAAAAAAGGTCAAATAGTTAAAAATAAAATTTTTATTTGTCGCACTTGTTAAGTTTACGTCTCCTTTTTGTAAATACAAATACAAGATTTAAAAGTAATGAAAACCGATATTTTTACACTTCCGCACTTCACTCGGAGTTTTTGTTGATGCTATATGCGAATCTGATATTACTTTATCATATTTATAAAGTAAAATCTAAAAAGAATTTAATTTTAGAAGAGATGATTGTTGATAAAACTTAACTTTACTAGATAATATAATATGATAGTAATGTCAGATTCGAATTCAGCACCCTCGAAATTTCCCGAGTGAAGCACAGATTTGCAAACTAGGGATTTCCAATTTCAAAAATCTAGATGTAAACAATACTGATTGAGTTCCTCTGCTGATTAGCTTGCTAACAAGTGAGTTCCAAATATAATTTCATAATGAATTAATCAGCTGGCTGATTATTATTGCTTTCTGTTAAACTCATTTGATCTAGCATTAAATTTGCAACTATAATGGACTATATAGGCAAATAAAAACACTAAAATTAAAAAAAAATCGGCGACTTTATCTTTATAGGTGCTGGGTCGTAATTAAAAAGTACTAAATCCAAAGGCTTGGCCGAAAACTTTTTATTGAAGTTTAACAAAAGATATACAAAGCCATTGTGCAGTATTTATTCTCTAATCTTTTGGTATTTTTAATTTATCGAAATTCGCCAAAAATTTCAGGGAAAGGAGGAGAGACAGAAGGGATGTCCTCTCCCCTGCGTGCTACCCTACTCTAATTGATTCATCAATTGACACGTTTATTGCCAAATAAAATTATAAGTTTTACTGTTTAAAATTGTATTGCTTATTTATCATTTATTTTAAACCCCAAAATAATTGTCAATTACACCAGAAAGAAAAGTAAATGGCGTAAATTTGTTATTAATGTCGTTTCCTCGAAAAGGGTCAGAATGGGGTTTTCCTCGAAAGTGTCAAAATGATTTCACCAAATAAACTTATTATAAAACTTGTTTGGCTAAAAATATAAGATGTAGAATTGTATAGCATTTTATGATCTATCTTCGGTATTTTTATTTTATTCGGCTGCAAATAAGCTACGCCCACTCCGGCTGGACCCCTCCCCCCAGCCAAATCCTACTTCCCAGCAGACCTCCCAAATCATTTGTAAAACTCCCCCCACTTTCGAATTCCCCCTTCCTCCACTCTCTCTAGATTTTTATTTAAATAAATATTTGTATTTAAATTTTTATTTTAAATAATTTTTGAATTTTCATTTTTATTTTCAATTTTATTTTTGAATTTTTATTTTCAATTTTTATTTTTCACGTGAGTTTCACGTGAACCCTCCCCATGTGTGTGTCGCACACACACGTGGGTCTGAAACACACACACATGCCTGAAAAAACGTGAAAATTTGCAAAAAATGCATTTTTAATGATTTTTTGATTAAAAATTGTATTTTTTAATGATTTTTTGATTAAAAAATGTATTTTTAAATATAATTTTCGATTTAAAATTGTATTTTTAAATGTATTTTTAAATATATTTTTATTTTTCTCGAGTGTGGGGAATTCGAAAATCGAGAGTCTAGGTCGGGAATTAATTAAAGAATTTATCAAATTAATTAAATAATGAATTTATCATAATTATATAATTAATCAAGAGTCTTGACCCTCTCGAGACTCGAGAGTCATCTGCCGTGTTTCCCCCGGGACTTTAGTTGTAGGATCCCCCGGGACTCTACCTGGGACTCTTAGTGTACCCGAAACTCAACCCCACTCAATTCCGATTCTCCGACCGCTTACCTCGGGTCCCCACAAAAAAAACTGGCCCCTCCCCCAGTCAATTCCGATATCCCAACCACTTACCTCCCCCCACCCAAAAAAACTTAC
>LDKF01000002.1:31660-53680 GCA_001026735.1 Rotylenchulus reniformis
GTAAACTGATTTAAATTTTAAATATCAAATTTAGCTGATCCTAATGATCTGATCATGATCAATCTAAAGTGGATCAGGATCAGATCATTTAAAAAAGTATTGGCTCAACGATAAACTGATTTAAATTAGAAATTTCAGATTTAACTGATCCTAATGATCTGATCACAATCAACCAAAGGTGGATCAGGATAAGATCATTTAAAAAGTATTGGATCACCGGTAAACTGATTTAAATTTTAAATATCAAATTTAGCTGATCCTAATGATCTGATCATGATCAATCTAAAGTGGATCAGGATCAGATCATTTAAAAAAGTATTGGCTCAACGATAAACTGATTTAAATTAGAAATATCAGATTTAACTGATCCTATTGATCTGATCATGATCAATCTAAAGTGGATTAGGATAAGATTATTTAAAAAGTATTGGATCACCGGTAAACTGATTTAAATTTTAAATATCAGATTTAGCTGATCCTAATGATCTGATCATGATCAATCTAAGGTGGATTAGGATAAAATTATTTTAAAAAGTATTGGATCACCGGTAAACTGATTTAAATTTGAAATATCAGATTTAACTGATCCTATTGATCTGATCATGATCAATCTAAAGTGGATCAGGATCAGATAATTTAAAAAAGAATTGGCTCAACTGTAAACTGATTTAAATTTTAAATATCAAATTTAGCTGATCCTAATGATCTGATCATGATCAATCTAAAGTGGATCAGGATCAGATCATTTAAAAAAGTATTGGCTCAACGATAAACTGATTTAAATTAGAAATTTCAGATTTAACTGATCCTAATGATCTGATCACAATCAACCAAAGGTGGATCAGGATAAGATCATTTAAAAAGTATTGGATCACCGGTAAACTTATTTAAATTTTAAATATCAGATTTAGCTAATCCTAATGATCTTATCATGATCAATCTAAAGTGGATCAGGATCAGATAATTTAAAAAAGAATTGGCTCAACTGTAAACTGATTTAAATTTTAAATATCAAATTTAGCTGATCCTAATGATCTGATCATGATCAATCTAAAGTGGATCAGGATCAGATCATTTAAAAAAGTATTGGCTCAACGATAAACTGATTTAAATTAGAAATTTCAGATTTAACTGATCCTAATGATCTGATCACAATCAACCAAAGGTGGATCAGGATAAGATCATTTAAAAAGTATTGGATCACCGGTAAACTTATTTAAATTTTAAATATCAGATTTAGCTAATCCTAATGATCTTATCATGATCAATCTAAAGTGGATCAGGATAAGATCATTTAAAAAGTATTGGATCACCGGTAAACTGATTTAAATTTTAAATATCAAATTTAGCTGATCGGCTCCCAGATGTACTTTTTTAAAGATTGGTACTTTTTTGAGGGGTCCTAATCTTTAAAATTTTAAAAGTACTTTTTAAAGATTTGTACTTTTTTGGACCATGGGTGTACTTTTGTACTTTTTATTGAGTTTAAAAAAAATTATGCAAAAAAAGACCAATTTTCTAAGGAAAAAAGATTAAATTTTCAAAATTTTCTCCGGCGGCCCCTATCGGGACCGCCAGCACTCCACACAATGGATTTTCTTCAATAAAATATCCTAAAAATGACCAATTTTCTTAAGGAAAAAGATCAAATTTTCAAAAGTTTCTCCGGCGGCCCCGATAGAGGCCGCCGAAGACCCACTCCCCCGAGAGCAGGGAGTATTCCCCTCCCCGAAAATTTTTCAGGGAGGGGTAAAACATTTTTTTATGATCAACATAGTGACAAAATGCAGAGATAAATTTGTTGGAAATAAGAAAAATTCTTATAAAAGTATTTATTCAATATGGAATGAAAAATTTAGTATTTTTAAGAAATGTACTTTTTTTGGACCCCAAAATCTTTAATGTTTACCTTGTTGTACTTTTTTCAGGCACCTGAGACCTGGGAGCCCTGTTTTAAAATAAATTAGAAAATCAGGATTTGTTTTTAATTGAGTAAGATTGAGCATAAAATTAGAAATTTGGATTTTTTTTAAATCAAGAAAGATTATCCGATAGATAGAGAATGAAGAAAATCACAAAATTAATTTTTCCGCATGATTTAAAAGTGGATCATCGGTGGTTCAACCTCCATTACGGTCAGCCAAATTTTGAAATCATAACAGGGTAAGCCTGTAAAAACACAATATGCACAAAATTATGTATGATCTTTTTTACCTTTTCTGTTGTTGAAATTTTTCGAAATGGTCAGTGAAAAAAAGATTTTTAATATTTGAAAAATCACAAATTTTGATTGAGAATCCAAAAAATTAAAAAAGGCTAAAAAATTAATCGTAATTTTCTACATATATTCACTTTTACAGATTTAGCTTAACATGGTTTTCTAAATTTAGCTGACCATAAATGTCGGTTGACTCACCGATGACCCAACCTTAAAACGTGTGGAAAAATTAATTAAAAATTATTTTTTCTCAAAACTTTTCTTTTCATGGGCATCTAATATTTCAACTATTAGTAATAATCATTACATTCTATTTTTACTGGATGCATGGCATCTCCTAAAAGCGCGGCACTAAGTGGATGTTCCTGGATGTCTTTAGCTCAAGAGAGAAATGCATCTAGATTTTTTCATAAGCGAAATATTTAAGTATAGAAGGACATTAAAACTTAAAAATAGTATTTTATCCGTAAACATTTTTAAATCTTAAATTTAGCTTCACAATACAAAAAGGACTTGATTTTTTTATCAATAACATAGTGAATTTAAACTGTGTTAAAAATAATGGGAATTTAAAATAAAGAAAAATAAAATTCAATCTTCTTATAGGTAAATTTAAAAAATTATTTGTTAATAAGATATATAGGTTAATAAGCAATGGAATTAATTTTTCTTTTTTTTACTGAAAATTGTGAGATTTGATCTTCAATTACCTATCGACATCATTTGTTGTCAAGGTAAATGTCTTTACATAGTACATATCATTAATGCACTTCCATTTTTTTCGGAGATAATCCAAATGACATTTTCGGAGATAACCCAAAACTGTTCAATAACAAAAGCTGGGAATCAAATTTAATTTCATTCAACATGGGCGTTTCCCCAATAGGTATAAAAAGGCTTTTTTACATTAAAAGTATTGCTTTTCACAGCAAAAACCAAAAAATATATTAAAATTCTTTTTCATCTCTAATCTTTTATCGGAGTGAGCATTTCTTCCATCTAGTCCAATTAAATAATATCTTTCCCGATTTTTCATTCCTTGCAATTTTTGATCGAGCGTGGATCCGTGAATTTACCCCAATACAAACAAACAATTGCGCAAAATGGATTCTAAAAAATATAGAGCTCGGACCCGAACCCGGCCAAGATATTTCCCTCCCTGATCGTCCATCCTTTTGTGGGTGTATCCTCGATTTTTCCGGTCGCGGTCATTTCCCGGACTTCGAATCCAGGATCGAGTCCCGGATGTTTCTAAAATCCCGGTCCGGGTTCCCGGGTGTTTCCAAAATCCGGGTACGGGGTCCGTGTCCGGTTTTTCCAAAAATCTGTCCAAGAAATTATAACTTCAAGGGATTTCCACCTTTTTCTAATCATCATTATTTATTTTAAAATATACTATAATAAATGGGCTTGATTATTTTTGATTCCATATAATAAAATGATTAATTACTCAATAAAATTTTTATTTTTTGGTTTTTGCTGTGATAAAGATTTTATCAAAAAAAGAATTTTTATCAAAAAAAAAACAATATACCTAGAAATTTATCATGCATATTTTTATAATGTCATTTTTATATGCGATCCCGGTTTTAAGGATAAGAGATAATTTCTTCGAAAAGGGTCGATCCTCAATTTTAATCCAATTCACAAGAAAGAAGTATAAGAATTAACCAACAAAATTATCGATCTATTTCACCCACATAAACAATTTGTTGTTTCGAAGAATTTTAGTAAAAGAAATCAGAAAAAATAAATAAAAAGAATATCTTTTTTTCAGTATAGTAGAAATTGGTTTTCTTAATTCTGAGATACTACTACCCAACTTTTAACAACACTGAAAGATTTTTGATGTCCAAGAAAACCAAATAATTGATGTTATTTACATTGACTTTGCTAATGCATTTGATAACAATTAAAAAATGTAGGAAAAACTTTATTTTAGACCTCGTCAGACCAAAAGTATAAAAGGGAAAGTTGGGCAGAATTTTATGCTTTATCTTCCTATATTTTTAATTTTCGAAATTCGGCCAAAAAGTTCGAAACTTTCCAGAAATACAGAAAAATAGGGTTTTATTTCGAGTTTTTAGGATATAAGATACCAACAATACAATAATGATATATAAATAAAATTGAATAAACCTTTTAAAAGTAAAAAATGCAGGCGAAAGAATTCATTCTCGTGACTGGCGCTACCGGATACATTGGAGCCCATACCGTATTAGCACTGATGAATGCTGGCCACCATGTTTTGGCAGTCGGAAATTCAAAATGCAGTACGTCGCAACATTTATCAACCCGATGCATTTTTTAAACAATGAAAAATGTTTAAAAAATTTTAAATAATTTTTAAATAAAATATTTAAACAATTTGAAAAATCTGATCAAAAAATTTAATCATTTTAATAATTAAATTTATATTTAATAGAAGAAGATCCCATTATACTTTTGCCCGATTGCTTGATGCGTGTGCTCATATTGGCGAAATGTGATGGATCGAAACTACAGTATTCACAATGTAATTTGATGGACACAGTTCGAATGGAAAAGTTATTTATAACTGTAAGTATTGATGGTAATTCTAAAAATTCATAAAGCAGAAGTTCCATGTAATATTTATTGCTGATGTATTTAATTGTTGTTTTTGGTCAATTCTCTTATTCGGAAATTGGATGGCAGTGGATCGAAAAACGTCATTTATAAACTATAAGCACTATTATATGTAAATGTTTAATTTAAATTATTAGGAATAGTGAACTTTTATGGGCAAAATTTTTACTGCCTTCCTATACTAATCAGTTAAACCGTGGTATTATGATGGTTCAGAAGATAGATGATCAGAAAATTCAAAAATGGGCACTTGTTCTTGAAACTTTTTTAAATCTAATTTTTTAATCTAAAAGTTAAAATATACAGAAAATATTATTGATTTTGATAATTTTCGGATTTATGAATTTCATTTTTTTAGCAATACTAGATCGTTTAATAAAAATTAGCCGTTTTTATATTCACATGAGTTTAACTCAACAAAGAATGAACTAAAAAATTTATAAACAGAATTACTTGAGCTATAGGAGGTATGTTTTACGGGGGTATAAACAGCTCAATTTCCATTAAATTCCATGTTTAAACCCTAAAAACCGGTTTTGCCATTTTGACCTAGGCAATTTGTAGGATCTTTTCTCCGACATTTTGGTAGGGACGACAAATTTTATAAAAAGTAAAAATGTAAAGCACATATAGAAGTATCATTTTTGAAATTTATAAATTTTGTTTATTCCTTATAGAATAATGCTCGCGTGGATAAAAAAACGGCCACTTTATATGAAACGACATAGTAAATTGTTTGGTAATTTTTCAATTTTGTATTTTTAACAGAGAATTTAAAAAAGGTATAACAACAAACAAACTTTCTGCATACATTTTTTATTTTTGAAAGTTTTATTATTGCTAGTCTAAAAAGGAAATCTTTTACCCATTTTGCTCTTTCGGATTAAACGACTTATTTGTGAACATGGAAATATGGAGCAAATACGAGGCAATAATTTGAACATCTATTTTCTTACAACGATATCCGACTCGTACTATAGCATATGTCCGAGTAATCATGATTTATAATTATGATTCCATTTAAAAAAATTTTTTCAGTAAAAAATACCAATTAGAGATCTGATTAAGTCTGATACCTGGTCTGTTTTTCTAGGTTTTCCTAGTTTCTGGACTGATTTTTTCTTAGATGTTTTTTTGCTTTTGCTCTAATTTCTTCTAGAAAAACGAGACCTAAACTTGTTTAAAAATTAGAGATCTAGAACCGAACCTAAAACAAGGATGTATGTTTTTCTATATATTTTTTACTGAATAAACAAATTTTCAAAATTTATTTGGAATTTTTTGATTATCACCGTCCTAAATTGGTCCAAAAAAACTATTTGATTTTTTAGATTTATTTCAAAAAGACAGCTTCCTTCGAAAATCGAAACCTAAAACCCATAGTTAGACCAATAATTTGAAAAATTTTCGATCTCTACTTCAACGTACTCTTTTTCCTTTCTTCAATTTTATTATTATTTTTTTATATTTTAGCTTTTTCTTCATTAATTTTTCAAAATTGAATAGGTAAACCAATATGTTGTATAGTTTATCTCTATTCTTATGCTTTATCTAATTATATAGATTTCATTCATTCAATAACCAGTTAAATGAAATTTTTACGAAAGATTATTTATCGGTTTTCTTAGCAAAAAATCAATTCTGTTGTCCATCTGGCTTCTTCTAAAGGAGTGGCACCATCAATTATCATGCCATTAGAATATTATGATAACAATCTTACCACATCATTACAATTGTTCCAGGTAATTAACCAAGTTAAAATTTAAGTTACTAGTTATGTTTAATTAATGTTGATACTATTAAAAGGACAGTCATTTTGAAATAATGCTGTTTATATGTAATATAGATATAGGCATTTATTCCATCAACGGTGATTGAATCACCAAAAAATTGAAAAATCTAAATTTTCTCTTGATCGCAAGTATCACGAAGAAACCCGACAAAAAAAAGAAATATATAAGAAATATTAAAATGTAAAACGAAAAAAATCTGCATAACGGCCCTTCTTTGTAGTAAGTAGGTTGCAGGGAGTTTGAAAAATAATATGGGACTTATTACTGGAAATACGGTATTGTAAAATGAAGCGACCCCTTCTAATAATAGTAGGGAACTCTCACAGACATGGATGGCAAAAATGAAATTTGAGCGCTAGAAAAGACAAAAGATCCAACATAACGCCAAGTGCGCCAATAATTAAAACTGATGCATTGACGACCAATCCTATTGAAAAAAAGAGCTTTCGAAAGTCTGACAGGCCTATTTACTCGCAGAGCCTACAATCAATTCAGCCTAGAATATTTTTAAATATGCCCTGAAATTTATTACCAAACAAATAGAATGTCGTGAAATACACAATAAATGGAGATAATTCTGGCGCACACCAGAAAATGAGGAATTCGGTTTTCGTGATTCTTACTTTCTGTAGTCAGCGCACATTTACTCTTTTTCTTTTCCGCTTTATTCTCCCGTAATCTTTTTTCTCTAACGCGTTGTTTTCGCGATGAAATAATAGAATGAAACAAAAGATCATTTGTTTAATCTATTTGAATCACTTTGGCGATATGTTTTACGCCACATCTTTTTTGGCGCTCAAATTTCATTTTTGCTCTCCATGCAGAAGGTGCCCTTCCTAAAAGAACAGAAGTAATTTCGAAAATTTTAAAGGACCATAAGGCCAAAAAAGTATTATATTTGTTTCCTCCAAATTTTTAGTAGAATCTATGAATGAGAAATAATTAAATTCTTGGTATATATGTACCTTTAGATCAAATGGTGTTATTCAGGGTTTAGATTTAATGATCGGCAAAACAATGCGAGCCGGGCCCGGACCATGCGGGCCCGCAAAAACCCATTTAAAATAAAATCCATGACGGGCCGGGCCCGCCATTCCGGACCTGCAAAAACCCTGCCCGCATAAAACCCGGACCAAATTTAGATAAGGGCCCGGACGGGTTTTTGCGGGTTTTATATTTTTAAATTTCTCCCATTTAAAAATATCTTTTCAGGGTAATTTTTGACGCAGAATTCGATTCTGACATCCATTTTAATGTAATGCTTCATCTGACTTCAATTTTTGTCGCATCAAAAATTACCCCATTCTAGTCGTTTTAGATGATTTTCTCAAAAAATTGATATCAGGGCCAGAAAGTGACGTCAAATGAGGCATTAGGTCAAAATATACGTCAGAATCAGATTTAACATAAAAAATTAGTCCAGAGAAGTCTTTCAATAAGTATTTTTTGCTCTTATATGATTTACCCCACCCCAAATTAAAATCAATAACAAATAAAAAATGGCTTATTGAATAGGTAAATTTTGCGGATATAGGTCCAAAAATGAGAGAAAATTTTTTCGATTTTTTTTCCAAAAAAATCGAAAATTTGATTTTTTAAATACATTTTTGCTTATGAATTTTTCCAAAAATGGCTAACTATGGTTGAAAATATGGGATATAATCAACCCGCAAAAACCCGTCAAAACCCGTAAGGGTTTTAATCCGTGACGGGCCGGGCCCGGTCCATGCGGGCCCGCAAAAACCCGTAACCCGCAAAACCCGTATAAAACAAAATTCAAAACTGGCCGGGCGCGCATCGCCGGGCCCGCAAAAACCCGGTGTACGGGCCCGTGAAAAACCCGTATACGGGCCTTGGCCCGGTGCCGATCACTAACTTAGATGTTAATAACAACTTTTTCATGGAGATGCTTAACTTAGTAATAAGAAGAATAAAAAACTGTGGTCCAAAGGGTAATAATAACAAAGAATTAAAAAACGATCATTTAGAAGGCAATTTTAGTTTTTTTAATTTTTTGAGGAAACTAAGCGTAGCTATCAGTACTAAGAGGGCAATCAGTGATTTTATGAAGAACTAAGGGGAGCAATTAGTGCCAATAATTGAATCTGGAACTGCATGATTTTTTTTTTAATTCGTCAAACACCTTTGATAAATAGAAGAGA
Source organism: Rotylenchulus reniformis (assembly GCA_001026735.1). Classification (NCBI taxonomy): domain Eukaryota; kingdom Metazoa; phylum Nematoda; class Chromadorea; order Rhabditida; family Hoplolaimidae; genus Rotylenchulus; species Rotylenchulus reniformis. The sequence continues at coordinate 40,441 of LDKF01000002.1, forward strand.
CCCCCACCTTTCTAATGAAGGGACCAACCACTCTAAGAGAAGATACCCCCAGCAGGAAGGAGGAGATTGAAAAATGGTAGGGAGTATCTTCTATTAGAGAGAATACGGTAGCTGATGAGTTTTCTACTGTTTTTTCTTAGTTTTTGCTTCGGCCTTGGGTGTTCTAGAGAACATTATTATAAAATGGCCGTCTTTTATCTAGCGCCTTTTGTTGATTTTAAATCAAATGATTTTAGATGTGCGAGAAATATTATATCAAGAAATTTATCTTTATGAGTAGTGCGACTGTGTATGGAATACCTGAACATTTACCAGTGTATGAAAAAACTATGATTGGCAAACATATCACCAACCCCTATGGTTGGGCAAAGTACATGGTTGAACAGATAATTCATGATGTTGTATCATGCACAATGGTGAAATTTGAACTGGCTGTTTAATTATTTCTGTTCTTGTACTTTATTCCCAAATTCTACAATTATACGGTTAACTTACTTACGATTTACAGGATTGTAAGGCGATCATATTGCGGATCTTTGACCCAGCAGGAGCCCACCCATCTGGGATTTTAGGCGAAGACGACGACTCGTCGGCTCCTAAGCATTTGATGGCCCTAGTCGCACAGGTGGCCATGGGCAAACGGGACGTACTCCATGTGTGTGGAAACACATTTCCTACACGTGATGGGTCAGGCAGCCGCGACTTTGTGCACGTTGTGGATGTTGCACAAGCAGCTGTGTGTGCAATCAGTCGTTTAGAAAAAATGGAAAAAGAGAAAGAAACAAAAGTGGAAGTGTACAACATTGGCTTGGGAAAAGATCACACGGTCCTCGAAATGATTGATGAATACCAACAAGCTTCAGGCAAAAAGGTTTTTCTTTAGCCACAAAAATTGTTTTCGAAAAATTAGCAGACCAGATTAGGGTGATAATTCTTAACGAAATGATTTTGTAATTCAACTAAAATATACTAATGAGAATGAGTTTTAAGCAAGTTTTAAGCAGTTCAATAAAGAAACTAAATTTAAAAATTTATTTAAGCCTGTTTTTTTCTAGGCATAAATTTATATATATAAAAGCATGAAAATTGATTTTAAAAAATTAAATTGAATATGTAGAAAATAATTTTATTCTTTGAATTTTGTTTTTTTCATACAAATTCAAAAATCTGATGGAAAGCGACAACTAGGAATGAAGGAATTAAATATAGAACATGGATTTACTGAATAAATCCAGTTTTTTCGGATTCATTATTTCCTGGAAAATTCCAGAGAGAGTTTAGACCTGGATTTTCTGGAAGGTTACCCGAAATTTGTGCCCCATTTATTAAAAGATGCTCAAGATAGCTAATTTTCTTTTATAAATATAGGTAAATGTTGTCATGAATGGACCAAGACCTGGTGATATTCCATCAATTTATTGCGACATAACAATGGCCAAGGAAAGTTTGATGTGGAAACCTTTTTATGGAATACAAGACATTTGCGTGCATTTGAACAAATGGTATACAACGTGTCCAAAAGGATTCAATTACTAAAAAGAAGAAAAAGAAGATATTTCTCAAAATTATTATTTTATTTAAATATCTTTTTTTGCATTATGATAAACTTTGGAAATTATTCGCTGGAAAATTAAACTGATTAATCATTAAAATTAATTATCTTTATAAATAAGTTAAAAGTTTAAGAAAAATATTATATATATATTATATATAGGGCTTATTTCGAATTTGGGGTATTTCGATATATCCAACTATATTGTTTATTTAATTTTTACGAATTCGAATTTTTAACTCCGAATTCAAAAAATTTAACAAATTTTTGGCTACTGAAGAAATCGATCGGTTAGATGAAAAGATGATATAAGTAAAATTTTCTTATATTTTTTCAATTATGTTATATATTTTTCAGCAATTCCTTTTTTGATGGGTCATTTTTGGACAAGTCATTTTTAATGGGATTTTTTGATCAAAACCCCTTTTAAGGGTTGTTTTTTGGGCAAAAATTGATATAATTATCAAATTAAATTAGGCAGTAATATAGCATTCTTTTAATCGATAATTATGACTTATAATCATATTTTTGCTAAAAATTCTTATTTCGTTTGAAAAATTTATCGGAAACTAAGGTACCCTTCTCTTACATATAAAAAATATTTTTTCAAAATTTAAAAATTTCATGTGGAAGTTTTCGACAAGAATTCGAATTACCAAGCAAGGGGGGGGGATACCACCGGAATCGCTGGGAATTCTGCCGAATTGGGGATTTACTTTTACTACAGATGTTCTCCCTTGAAATCAGTGGTCCCAACGCCGGTGCGAAAATCGGGAGATTTTCCCCAGTTTTTTTTACTATGGCCTCTGAGAGGGGTTGAAAAATAAGACCCCGAGGGTCTCATTACAGGATACCGTATTTCCTCTATTTAAGTCCCCCCATTAGGAGCCCACCCCTCCAATAGATAAACCCCACTCCTCTGAAATAAACCAAGAAAAAAGGACAATTGGGCACCAACACACAAATGGGCACTAACTAAAAAAGCAGACAATTGTGCTCCGAAAATAGGCATTAAGCGGACAATTCAAAAAATATATAAAATTTCAAGTTTCAAATTAAAATATTCAGACCGGTGTCATCGATGCTTCTACTTTTTAAAGTCGGCGCTAGAAGTGCCGTTAATTCGGTGGCACTGTCCTGAAAAACTAAGGGAGCTAGCTGACTGCGCTGATTAAAAAAATAGAAGCGTCGATGTCGCCGGTCTGAAAATTTAAATTGAAAATAGGAATAGGAAAATTTTGTGTTATAATTTTTTTATGTCCAATTTTTAGGTTCACAATTGTCCGCTTTTTTAGTTCGTTCCCAATTGTCGATTGGACTCATTTTAATGGCCTCGATTGGACGTGCATAATCATTATAACGGAGCGCATGATAATGTCGTAATTAATTATGAAAGATAATTATTTTGGACCATATTTATTTTGGTCTTTTACTTAAATATATTCGACTTCTTTTATGCGCACTTTGGCGGAGGAGATAGGGTTTTTTAGATGCGGATCATTTAGGCCATGACGTGACATTTGTGGGATTCCGACATTTGGAACAAATTATTATGCATAACTCAAATACAACTCACTCAGAAAACCATTTATTGAATAGACCTAAAATGACCTACATAATAAGTTAGCCTTCAAATTGGTCAATTTGAAAAAAAACATTTAGACAAAATACCATGAATTTAGTCAAAAATTTTATTTTTGTTATAACTTTCTTCAAATTAGGGTAGCACACGGGGGGGGGGACATCCGACTTTTTTGGGCTCCATCCCCGTCCCCGTCCCCGACGATCCCATCCCCGACATCCCCGATCCCCGACCCTCATCCCCGCGGGGATTCGGGGATGAAAATGCACCCCTAATGATGCCATTTTGGATCCAAGAGATAAGAGAATTTGGTGGACGACTATCCAAAAGAACCTTGGCTCGATGGTACAATGCTAGTTTGATGGCAGTGAGGTCGCGGGTTCGATTCCTGACGCCTCATATTTTATTTAATTATTTCTTTGACTTTTTTTTGTTCATTCTTTTTGTTTCTCAACACAAAAATTATTAGGAAAATTTTTTAGAAGATGATCATTCTTGAATTTTCAAACAAGAAGTAACAGAAAAGGACATAAAAATTAAGCAATTTTTTAAAAAGAAAAAGGTCCTTTTTTCAAAATTTTCTCCGGCGGCCCCTATCGGGACCGCCGGCACCTCCCGCAATGATTTGGTTCAAAATTTTCATTAAAAAAAGACAATTTTCTTAAGAAAAATGACCTAAATTTTCAAAATTTTCTCCGGCGGCCCCTATCGGGACCGCCGGAAACTCATAAAGTAAAATTTCTTCATCCAAAAAATGCTCTTTTTAATAAAGCTTTGAAAATTTTTGGATATATAACACTCATAAAAATTTTTGAAAAAAATTTTCGGAAAAAAAGACTTAGAAATTTTTTCACCCATCCCCGTCCCCGAAAACCCCGATCCCCGTCCCCGGCCGATTTTTCATCCCCGTCCCCGTCCCCGACTCGCCCATCCCCGGCAATCCCCGTCCCCGATTTTTTCAAAATCCCCGTCCCCGTGCTACCCTACTTCAAATTGACCAATTTAAATTGGCTTAAATTATTAAATAGCTCATTTTTTGTTCTGCTGTATTTACTGAATACAAAATTGATTTTTCTGAATTGACTCATAACAAAATCCTCTACTAAATATTATTCCCAAAGATAGGGTAGCCATGAAGGCGTGAAAATGATCGAAGAATTATTTTTGAAAAACAGAGATCTGTAAAAAAAATTTCTATTTTAATATGAAAACTTTGTAATACAAAACAAAAAACAATTTTATTTATGAAAATTAACATAATCCTGAACGACCCAAGGTGGACCAAGATCAGATCATTTCCGAACTAGTGGGTATCGCTAATACTGATTGAAATTAATAAATTATTTTACTTTCATAAATAAAGATGAATTATTTGAAAAAATTGTTAATTCAAAAAATTGCATTTAATATGAACAATTGTTTCTTAGTATAAAATTGCTTGTTCTTAAAATATAAATAATATTCTTTCCCGAACGTGACAAGACTTGCCATCTATTCAATGCATTTAGACATTTATGTTGCTTTTGCACAATTTCGCATTGATAAAATGAATAACATCTTGATTGCTTCGAATTGGTGACCTTCTGCACAATTTTTCCCCATTTATCATTGGTACCTTTGGCACCCAAACAATCATTGAATTGATCCACAAAAGGATCAGATTTTGGTAATGAGTTGAAAAGTTTAGTGATTTTCGGAACTGATTGCTTATAAAATCTCCTAAAATTACTCATAATTGCATCAATTCCAGGCAGTCGACTTTCAAAGGTAACATTCTATAAAATATTAATTTATAATCTATTATATAAATTAATTTAATAATTTTAATACATTTTTTGGTGTTTTGCGCCAATTTCTAAATAATGTCTGATTACCGATCGGTTTTTTTTTCAACTTTCATTACAAAAGCTAATGCCAAACGTGTGAACCTATGGATCAAAACGATTTTCGCGCTAATAAATTGAAACCGGTGCTAGGACATAGTGCCAAAAAGGCGTTAAAAATATGGATGCCAATAATAAATATTTTCTCGGCTTCATCATATTTTTTGACCTTCTTCCTATTAAGCATTGATCAAACTTTTTTTGAACCTTTTTGGAACTTTTTGAACTTTTTTGGTTTCGACCAATACAGACCGAAAAATCGAAAAAAAAAATATTTTTTAAAGAAAATATCGCAACAAATTTCCTACGCGCATCCCTTTATGTCACAATTAAATATTGGTTTCTCAAAAAAAAAATTAACCAATTTTTTCTGATGAAAAGTCTTAAAATGGGTTTTAAGAGTGAACACTTTTCGGCTATACGGGATATGCTTATGATAGAGAAACGAAAATACGAAGAATCTGGCAATTTTTTCGTGTTATTTTAATTTCCTATAGAAAAATGCAAAATATGACCAAAATATGTTCAAAATATCCGAATGTCATAAGTTATAGGGCAAAAAAGTCATAATATGAAGTAGGTATATTAAAACTGCCTTTTACGTGATTTTCAAGGTCGTTCTTAGTCCACAGAAAAATAGGCTTTGCTGTAAAGTTCGACCCTACACCGGGCTCCCTTTATTTCCTCCAAACCTTATTTCCTCCAATAATGTAAAAAAGTTCATTCCCTCCAAATTTTTTATTTTCTTCATATAATTTATATAATTTCATATAATTTATATAATTTGATATAATTTATATAATTTCATTTAAATTCATTTCATATAAAAGAAGAATAAATGTTCATTTCACATAAAATTTCTAACGTACATACATCGGATTTTCTATCGTTACCCGGCTGTCTACGGCAGCCGTGGGGGGCTTAGGCCAAAAGCCATGTTCAATAGGTGCGGGCTAGATGATTTTTGGATTTTTAAATGCAAAATCAGTTAATGTTGAGCTCGCCGGTGAGCCCAACATTAAAAAATTTTGCATTTATAAATCAAAAAATCATCTACCCCGCACCTATTGAACAGTCCTTCCTCTTATTTTTCCCTAATTTTATAGGAAATGAACATTTGAAATGAATTTTTATGAAATTATATAAAGGAAATAAAATTTGGAGGAAATGAACTTTTTTACATTTTGGAGGAAATAAGGTTTGGAGGAATTAAAAATTGGAGGAAATAAGGCTTGGAGGAAATAAGGATTGGAGGAAATAAGGATTGGAGGAAATAATTTTGGAGGAAATATAGTGTCGGCCCTACACCTTCTCAACTATTTAGCAAATCATATCGAGCCCTCCTTCGGAAAACTCAATTTTCTCCTGATTTTCAATATTAATCCTAGTTGTGTCCTTTAACCTAAAACATTTTTCTGTTCTAGTCATATAAAAAGATTAACAATACCGCCGAAAAAAAATTTTTTTTGATGACGCTATTTTTGTATTTCTGAAAACCATCAACTAAAGCCTTTGCTTTATGTATATCTACGATTTTGAATTAGAATAGGTACATAACACTAGTATGACTTACATCAAAATTCCTTGCATGTATCATAAATATTTCGTTAACCGGCAATAACTCCTGAGTATAGCCATCAATAACATACGAATCATGGAATCTTGCTGCATGGACCAATTTTGGCCTGACCAAAACCTTTCCGGACGTGTGCATTAGTTGCTTGTTCTCGGTATATTCAACATCATTTTTCCATAGATCTTCAAGTGAATAATTTTTCTCAAACATCTGATCTTAATGAAATCTTGTCTTATAAACATAAGGATCAAATACTATATCATTACCTAAAATAGGAAATGTGCCAAGAAATCTGGGAAAGTTAAAGGAACCAACATTTGGAAAATCTTTTATTATTTGTCTCAATAAGTTAGGCCATGGGACAAAATTTTTTGTCAACATCAAGTCATCCCAATCAGGGAATGCGATGAATTCAGTACTCTCACGAAAATCATAGAGACAATCGACGAAATTGTCCATTTGATTATTCCATTGAGATTCAGAGTTTGGATTATAGCTTAAAGTATCCAGATGGGGTGGCATCGAAATGCCGACCCGGATCTCGACAAGCCCATCCAGCTGGTACAGCTTGATCAGTTCGTACACCGCACTGTCCACGCTTTGTATATAAACCACAACGAGGTCAACCTTAGGTGTTAGGGGTGTAAAAACAAATAATTTTGGTCACAAAACATTTTATTTTTAGAGTTTACCGTATTTCCTCTAATTTAAGGGCACCCTCTAATTTAAGAGCACCCTCTAATTTAAGGGCAACTTTCGGTTGAGGTTGAAAATTTTAAGGGCACCCTCTAATTTAAGGGCACCCTCTATTTTAAGGGCAACTTTTGAAAGATTGAAAATTGTCATTAGTTAATTTTTGGATCATTTTTAGGATAGTAATATAGAAATTTGATGAAAATTGTCATTTAATTTTTGGGCAATCATTAAGTTTACCCGTCCCGAAAATTTTTTGGTGAAAAAGCCTGTTTTTTCAATTCCGCACTTCACTCGGAGGTTTTCGTGGGTGCTGATTACGAATCTGACATCCGATTTCATCATCTCAACTATGGATTTGACTCTCTTGCGAAAAAATAAATATGAATTAAAAAAGAGAAACATCATGCATAAATGTTGTAATAAGAAATTTGATATGATCAGTTTTGTCAAAAAGTCAGATTAAAAATAAAATATTTTAATTAATTAATTAAACCTCCGAGTGAAATGCGGAATTGAAAAAACAGGCTTTTTCATCAAAAATCATCACCTTTTTTTATTTTAGAATAAATTTATTAATTTGTATTTTGCCGTATCGAGAAAATTTTGAAAATTCAGTTTTTTCTCAACAAAATTGACAATTTTTTATGTAAAAACATCTATTTATGAGAAAATTTCGATGTATTAAGGGGTGCCGGCGGTCCCGATAGGGGCCGCCGGAGAAAAATTTTTGAAATTTAGTTATTTTATTAAGAAAATTGATCATTTTTTGATCAAAATTCCAAATTTTCAAAAATGTGGCAAAATGTGGCAAAAGTCAAAAATGTGGAAAAAATGTGGCAAGATCGTCAAAAATGTGGCAAATGCCACATAAATGTGGCTGTTCGGCAACCCTGGGGGAGGTAATTATTTCTAGGCGAAGCTAAAGACAAGAAAGATTTAAAAATAATGCTCGAATTTTTATCTTATGATTTTTAGTTATCTGAAAATTTTCAAAATTTTATAGGTTTTTTACGTCTTATTAGCTATTTACCTTGTGAATTCGATGCAATTCCATGGCAGTGACGAATAAATGCCATTGGACAAATGCAAACATCCTCCCCGGGCAAACAACAAAATTTCGCTTCACCTTGTTCGGGATTTTTAATGCCAACTAAATTTGGTTATGTATTTTATTATAAGCATGCGGAAATTTTTCGATCGAACAAATTAACCAGCATTATTGTCTTACAACTTAAATAATTAAATGGCACAGAATAAAGCAATAAATTAGTAAATTAATCGGTTTATTAAAGACATTTTACATTTTTTTCAAAATTTCAAAAAATAACATATATTAGATATTAAAGCTTGAGTGCTTCGGATCAACTTTTTTTAATAATAGGGGCTACTTTTAAAAGATAAAATTGAGAAGTCGAAAAAAATTAAATAGCAGTAACTTTGTGAAAAAGATCTAAAAACATCGTAAAAAATCAAAAAAATTTTATTATTTACTTTAAGAAAAGAGTAAAGAACGCCCTAATTCTGAAGTCAGTGAAACTAACTATTCCATTATAAATAGAATGGTTTATAAATTCTAATAATTTTACCGTGATAAATTTTTATAGCCATATATTAAAATTGCATAATATGTAAGTAAAGATTGAAAAAACACGTCTGATCTGATGATGTTAGAGTTTTTGGCCATAATTTCCTTAAACAATGGCCTTTTTCAGATGGGATTTGTAGCAATTTTTTGCTTTATGTATTTGACAACTAATAATTTCTTTAGGTTGCGTTTGAACCAAGTTAAAACGAACTAGAGCTTTTTTAACCCTCTCCCCTTAGAGGCCGAATCCCGAGTCGGAGCCTAAATTGTTGTGAAAGAGAAGCCAAAGTTGGAGCCATAATTATTATTTCAACAATGTTCAACGCGACTACTAGTACATATCAAGAGCAATAAAAAAATAAAAAAGATTTACCTCGGCGGGTTTCGCGTTGTTAAACAGCATAAATACTGCGTCACCGATTTCCAATTTCGGAATATCATGACATATTAATTTGTATATTTCGATTTTGCATTCAATTACACTTGTGTATAATTTTGTCGGAAAAGCATTGATTTTTATTATACTCCCATTTTTACGCGATATTATGCAGTGAGAAGTTTGCAAATCTTTTTCCGAGCCTTCCGAATTCAATAGGATAATGATAGCATTTTCAATAACTTCTTTATGAGTGAACCTGAAAAATTCTGATTAAATATTTTTATGTTATATCTTACCCAATGATACTTTCGTAATAAAAGGATCTTATTATAAAAATATGTTGATATATACTTTGTTTATTAGATGTGTAAATTTTTAATAAAATTAAAAGATATAGTAAGTAATAACGATGTTTTAGCATTACGCAATCAGCTAAAAAATCTATAAAAAAATATTATATTAAATTATAAATGTTGAAATTTATAAAATATTCAATAACATGTGATCAAATGAATGCAATTTTTTGATGAAAGCATGAAAATAACAAAACTAGATTTATTATAAAGTTTAGATAAATGTGAATGGCAAGAAGAAAGATGCGATAATGGAAGCAAGAGACGAGATAATGGGAAAATGATAAAAAAATTACTTTAGAACATAAGTAACGGTAAATCATTCATAAAAATTAATCCATAAATGGTACATACATATGAAAATCATTTTATTATATTATCAAAAATAAACATTTTTAAAAATAAAACAATTAAATACAAATAATTGTCATATTTAGAGAAAAATGCTTTGATCATCATTTTAATCAATTTCTTCTCATATTTATAATCCATCATTTAACCATTTTGTGGTAATAAGAAAATGAAGAAAATACTTAAAATAAATTGTCTATGCTTGTATTCATTAATTAATTCATTAATTTTTTTTTCATTAATAATGATGTATGGAATGCAAAAACCGGCCAGTAAGGGTTAGTTAAATTAAAAAAAAAGAATTAATTGCTATATTTCAATAATATATTATTCTCATCCTAGAAATAAGTTCATGTAGTTATGAATATATGCAGAATTGGTGTTTCCGGCAGCATTTTTGTACAAAGCTGGATACAAGCGAAATATCAACCCAATCATGGAAAAGGACAACCCAAATTAGGCCAGCAATAGGTCAGGGTTACAAACACTTTTTATTTTTTAATAATTTACCGATGAAAATTTCAATTTAACTACCCGATAATCCTTTAGAAACAATTGTGGGATTTCATATTTTTTTAATCTGAGAGAGAGAGATGAGAAATAATCTTTAGATTATTTCTCATTCTCATTATTTAAAATATGCCATATAGAAATTAATAAAATTAACAAAGTCTTTGTAAATGAAGTTCAAAAAAAACAACCGTACTACCTCTAGTACGGTATATTGTATTTTTCAAATTTCTATAATTTCAAAAATCAACAAATTGTGATCGTGGATTTTCATCTTAATGGACGGGCACATTCTAAAAGATTAAATTCTAAAAGATTAAAGAAACAAAACTTCTAAAAGGGAGTAAAAGACGAAATAATTAATTAAATATATAAAAATATATATTATTTTTTAGTTTAATAATTTAAAGTTAAAGTTAATATAAAGTTTAAAAATAAATAAAATTTAAAATGAAAAAACATTAATAAAATTAAAAAATTAAAATTAATAATTAAATTATAAAATAAAAATATTTATCTTTATTTTATATTTCATAATTTCTCTTCGCCATTTAATGGCTTTTAATTTTTTTTTTGCTTTTTCAAGTGTTTATTTTTATTTAATTACATATTAAAAATAATTTTATTATTTATTAAAGTTTATCTAATTAGACATAGAGAAAAATGAAATATCATATATATATATATATCTAAAGAAACTAATAGCGGCAAAACATGGATAAGAAGAATAAAAATGAAATAATTAGAAGAAAAACAAAAAATGAGATTTTTTAGGACATCCTTATGTAACCATTTAGTTAATTTTTAAATGCTTTTACAATTCACCAGAAAGTAATAGAAGACAAAAAATCATGGATGATTATGCCCTTGAAATATACAAAGAACAAATAAAACAACGCAAAAGTATAATACAAACTATCAACCCAGAAACTGCGACTTTCCTTGACTTGTATCCTGTAATTAGTGTACCAGAAGTAAGTAACATTAGTTATAATAAATTTTATTTTTTTTTCTTCCATCACTATGAATAAAAAAATTAAATAAGCACTCTTTTTATCTGAAATTTCATTTCAGTGATCTTAAATTTACTTAAAACTAAATTAACCCATAAATAATAAATATACTTATCCTAGGTTATTTGCTTAAATTTGATACGTATTGGACGAGTGCAGGACGGGGGCAAATGGGTTTGTAATGTGAAGAATGCAATAATTGAAGATGATGATTGCATTGTTTATTCGCTGGGACTTAATAATGAAATCAGCTTCGAAGAACATTTTAACAATATAACGGAGAACAAATGCAAGTTCAGATTAGTAGACAAGGTAGATAAAATTTATATATGATAATATTGCAACAATAGTCATCAGTCATCACTATCTCTCATTAACAGAATATGTAAAACGGAATATCGCCGCCATCCGGTGCCGAAATCAATGTTGTTAAAAGCTCCGACTCCGGAGTCGGAGCCGGAGACAAATTTTTTGAGGAGCCGGAGTCGGAGCCGGAGGAGCCGACTCCGGTCCTGGAGTCGGAGTTGGAGTCGGAGCAAATTTTTTTCGGAGCCGGAGCCAGGAATAGGAGCAAAAATTTCTCGGAGCCGGAGCCCGGAGTCGGAGCAAAATAAAATCCGATTTTAACAACACTGGCCGAAATATTATAAAAGCGTTATAATTTAGACAGTTATACCTATTCTCTTTCTAAGGGTATATTCTTATATTCAATTAATAAACTGAAAAGCATCTTTATATTAAAAGTACCTTATATTAGTGGGTTACTCTTATACTTTTCAATATAAACCGAGCGATTACGGTATTTCAATAAAAAAAATTGAATCAAAATTCCAATGATCAATAAATCAACATACAAAATATGCTGAATTTCGGCGTTATATTTTTCAATTCACTATTACATAATTAGATATGGAGTCATTCATCACCGATAAAAAAAATAAAAATTTCAAAGCTATTCATTCCTTCTCCATTATCACAAAATATTTTTTAATTTTGAAATATAATTAAGTTCCCCTTAAATTAAAGAGTATTTTTCAAAAAGAAGATACCCTTATATTAGAGAAAAAACGCTATGTGCTTAGCATTTACTTAATTATGAGTGCTTCTATATTAATAATCTATTTCTCCCAACGAATTCTCTCTCGTCAGTATAAGAGAAATCCAATATCCATTGTAGGATAGAATATTGTATGTGCTTTTTATGATTTTATTATATTTCTTATTTAAAGGAGGAACTAATTTATTTTTATGTAATTTTTTTGTTGAATCGAGCCAAAACTTTCAATTTATAATCATCATTTTCCCTTTCTTATTGTCTTCTGTTGAAAATGAGCATCTTTTAACACAGGATAACCAGGAAAGCAAGGTTTTGGACCGCCTCAAGCAATTCAATACTGATTTATTAATAACTACAATTGCATCAAATACGTCATTAATGGAAAATAAGACTAATATTCCAGATATTATTAAACATTTTGGAGATGATCAAATGGAAATGGAAATCTTGAAGATTGACATTGAGGGTCAGGAATAAGTATTATTAAATTTAATTATGTATAGCTTTTATAAAGATTGTTTGGTCGAACGTATGTAGGCCAGTGTTGGGGAAAGATCCGACGGTGCTATGTCGTTTTAAAAAATATCATAATGGGCGTTTAAAAAAATAAATCAAAACCTAAAAACGGCGTTTTAAAAAGACAAATCAAAATGGGCGTTTTAAAAAAACAAATCAAAACCCAAAAACGGCGTTTTAAAAAGAC
>LDKF01000002.1:53780-118143 GCA_001026735.1 Rotylenchulus reniformis
ATGGGCGTTTAAAAAAAACAAATCAATACCCAAAAATGGCGTTTTAAAAAGACAAATCAAAATGGGCGTTTAAAAAAACAAATCAAAACCCAAAAATGGCGTTTTAAAAAGACAAATCAAAATGTACGTTTTAAAAAAATAAATCAAAACCCAAAAACGGCGTTTTAAAAAGACAAATCAAAATGGGCGTTTAAAAATGCCAAAATCGAATAATTATCTTTAATTTCCCATAATCAGACATAATTTACGACCAATTATATATAAAATTTCATATTTAATTTTAACAAATCTAAATTTAATTATATATTGATTGAATTAATTAAAGCAAGTAAAATAAGGAAAACATGAATAAAAATAACAAAAAATAACAATAAATTGGAATAAAATTCCTAGGTTAACAATTGAAAATTCATTCATTTTTAATATTTGCTCTCTAGCATGTAGTACAACAAAAAAAATGGCCGTTTCAGCGCTTTCTTTTTACTTATTTTTTTTCAAATTAATGATATTTATATAATAATAATTGCCAATAATAGAAGTAGAAATTTTATAATATTATTCATTTCTTTTTGTAAATTAATTATTCTTTTTTATTTATATATATATCCTTATATGATTGATTTTATAATTACACTTATTTATTTTAATTCCAGTCAATTATTTGTTTTATTTCGTCATTAGATTATAAATTGTTTATTAACATTTGTTAATTCATTAATATTTTCACCCTTTTAATTTGTTTTTGGGTTTTGATTCTTTTTTTAAACGCCCACTAACTTGTAAGATATTTTTTTAAACGACCCAGCAGCGGTACACCCCGTTTTGTGGTGGCCGTTTTGTGGTAAAGGGCGAGTAGGGAGGAATATCAGGAATGCCATCTATGCCTAGTGGCGCCTTTATTTCTAAGCCGGCGCCAGCAATTAGAAGCCGGCGCCATCAGCTTAGAATTTAATGCGCCAGCCCTGACTGCAATTTTATCTTGGAAGTTGCTCAAATTTGTTCGGCAAATGTGTGGTGCCTAAATCCTAGTTGGGTATTTTTAGACAACAAACTGTATATGGAGCAGGGCTGGACGGAACCGGAAAAATCTAATCCGGAACTCGGAATTCGGAAACCGGAAAACTTTTTTTAATTTCGGAACTCGGAAATCGGAATTCGGAAGCCAAAAAAGTCCGGAATTTCCGGAATTCGGAACTCGGAATTCGGAATTTTTAATTTTCAACAAATTTAAAAAAAATCAAAAAAAATGCGATTATTTGCATCTAAATAATTAGAAAAAAACATATTTGCAATTTATTAACTCAATCTTTATGAAATGAGCAGACATTCAAACATTTGTAAGGATAATATTGTGGTGAAGAAAAAGCAACATTTCCAAATTTTCGGGTAAAAGACTTTTCCTGAGATCGCTAACGATAAGACCGGCTGAAGAAAACAAGCGTTCACTTTCTGAGCTTGTAGCAGGGGCAGAATGAAATTTTCGCACCAATTTTCCCAAAAGTGGCCATTTCCCAGAATTAACCCTCCAGTATTCAAACGGATCGGCCTTCATTCTCAATTTTTTGTCGCGTAAATAATCATTTACTTCTAATTCTGCCTTTTTTCGAGCTTCGATTGTAGGGGGGCTTGCAATTGGTGTCTAAAAACAATTGATTGCCTCATAAAAATTTAAGTAAAAATTTTACCAAATAAGGGAATTCGGCGAATTCAGCGGTATCTTTTTCAAATTGTGAAAAAATTCCTTCTTCAGAACTTTCACTCGGTCGATTAGTTGTCAAAAGTAATTCTTCCAAAGTTTCCTTTAAAAAAAATTTTAGGATTTTTTGCTATAATTATTTTACAGTTGGCTTCTGTAATTCTTCCGCCGCTGAGATCACCCATTCTTTATATTCTTCCATACGAAAGTTGTCAAGATAAGGGGCGGATTTGAAACGGGGGTCTAAAATTGTTGCGATAACAAATTCCTTTCTGTCATCGATTCCTAAAAATCTGGCTTCCATTGATGCGATAATTTGAGTTTTGGCTTTAGAGAATTTTTCCTCTTCGTTTTTGCGCAAAATATGTATTATTGTCTAAATAAGAAAATAAACTAAGAAGAAATTTAATTTTTCACCCGGTAGAGTGGAATAATTATTCCAATCGAACTTTCTCTGTTTTGCAATTCCATTGTCGCCTCATAAATAGGTTCAAGAATTGATTTTATGATAGCTTAAAATTTAAATATTTATTTTTTATCCAAAAAAAGAACCGAAGAGTCTCCAATCATCGGAAGAGAAGGTGGGCAATTCTGGATGATCAATGGACAAAAGTGCAATTGATGATTTGTTTTTTATGAACCGATCAATCATCAAAAACAAAGTGTTCCAGCGAACCTAAAGAAAAATAATAAATATAATAATTTTTTCTTAATATACTTCGATATCTTTGATTAAAGCAGTAACGGGCAAATCTTCCATTTTTTGAATATCGGCCAGTTCCATCGACAGAACCCGTGACTTTCTGACCTTTCTGACGAATTTTTTCATCCGCTCAAACAATTCACTTAGTGAATCCTCCTCATTGTAAAGACGCAAACCGTCTTTGACACACTAAAATTCAATGAAAAATTATTGAATCATGAAAAGAAAAGATAACCCTACCAACTGTAGTAGATGGGCGGTACAATCAACTGATTTCACTCCTAAATCTCGTGTTACCTTTTTCATCGTATTTTCAGTATCACGGGTGACTGCAAAAATCTTATCCGTCAGACCATATTCCGAAATATTTGCTTTTAATAAAGAAATAATGGCATCGGCAGTATGACGTCCTACTTATTAATTTATTTATAAAAAGACCTTAAATTTCATACCTTTAATGGGTTTGGTTCCTATGACACGAAAAACTGGGCGAAAATTCGCATCAATGTAATGGCATGTGAGGGAAATTATGGAATGTTTGTTATCTTTTGATGTCCATCCATCAGTTGTCAGGGAACAAAAATCAATTGACTCCAATTCATGTATCAAATTCGACTATTTTTAGATATTTTAGTAGTGTAAAAACAAAAATATACCTTAATTTTGCTGTAAAACTGCGGCAATTCGTATTGCGAAAAGTGTTTTCTCCCCGGCACTGTATAGTTTGGCTGCAAAATTTGACAGAATTTCCGAAATTCCACGTTTTCAACGAGGTTGAACGGTTTAGCAGAGGTGGCCAGAAATTGCATTAAGGCTTCATTTGCGCTGGCTGTTGCAGGACCATCAGGGTCCCATGGTCTGGAAAAATTTAAAAGTTTATTAAGAAAAATAGCGAGCTAAATGCCTCTTTGCTTTAAGTGCTAGAAGAATGGGTGCTTCTGGTTGGGGTAGAACATCTGCAGAGGACGGACCAGCTTCTGTAAATGCCTTTGCAAAAGAACGCTTTAATGGATTAGAATGAAGTATTTTTTGTTGTTGTTCTTTTTGGGTCGCAATATACTGCTCTCGTTGTTTGAATAGTTCAGGGTGGTGATTTTGGATGTGACATGAGAAGGAATTTGTGCTGCGTGATTTATCCAAAGTTTTTGTATAGCCGCATTTTTCTGCTTTGCAAGTGACTATTCCTTTTACCCTTTCATCAAAATAATAAAACCAACTTGCAGGATTTTTTTTTGACATAATATTATGAGCTAAAAAGGTATGAGTATGAAAGTTAATAAGTAACAGAGAACATTGAATAAGAATCAAAATGTAAAATAAAATTAACTTTTGAATAATTTTATTTATTCAAATTCAAGAAAAACCGATGATAATAAATAATCATACGTGACACGTGATAAAATAATTCTTGCATCGATCGTATTCGGAATTCTAAAATTTCAGCACGAAAATATGAAATATTTTTCAAATATGCCATTCTTAGGGGTGCTTAAAATTCCGGATTTTTTCCGAATTTTTAGCCCAATTCCGGAACTCGGAAACCGGAATTCGGAAGCCAAAAAAGTCCGGAATTTCCGGAATCCGGAACTCGGAATCCGGAATTCCGTCCAGCCCTGATATGGAGTAAAATAGTTTTTTTTACCTAATATGTGGCAAATGACATTGATTTTATTTTTTTTTTCGTGGGCATAGACTAAAGTAATGCCAAAGTCGGATATTAGATAGCTTAAATTTCTTTGTCTAAAAAATAGGAAATTAATTGAGAGGTCCACAAGGGGAAATTAGATTTTTCAAATTCCATTATACATGTAGAGGTGATAGATTTCAAAAAAGGAAAAATTATCTCATTTTGACTTAACAGTTGGATTTTAATTTATTTCTTTGAAAATTAAAGTAATTTTAATTTACTTTATTACACAGCGTCTAAAATTTTTCCAAACAATTTCTTTTTAATTTGTATTACGGGGAAAACGGGAAAGGTTTTTATACCCAATATCGTCGGGCATCTTTTGAGTTTAAGTATGTCAATATTTAATTACGTCAATTTGGTTTAAATATGTCAGTTTAAGTATGTCAATTTATTTATTTTTTGAAAGTCATTCACTTTTATTATGTGACAGGACTTTCTCGTCAACCTAACATATTTATTAAATTATAGCTATTTTTATCATTTAGGCGCTGAAATAGAAGTTGTTGATCAATTTTTACAATATCCATTTTGTCAAATACTAATCGAACTACACATACAGAAGCCTTATGATTTGCTAAAATTACTACAAAAGATATCTCGAGCTGGCTATTATTTATTCGCTAGTGAAAATAATCCAGTAATATTATGGCTCCGTGAATATGCGTGGATTAATGAGAAATGTCTAACCAAATATGGCTTATCAGAAGGCACCGTTCTCGGCAAATATTTGTCATGAAAACATATATTCATACTCCATACTACATATTAATATTGAATAAATTATCTCATTATACAATAGTATCATAATGTTTAAAAAAAAATTTTGCAAAAAATTCTAATAAATCTGATCTTTAAGGAATACACAAAATAAACATAATCTCTCTCTCTATACCTCAATACTAGTTCAAGAGATGAATTAGTATTGAATGTTTATAATCTAAATAATGCAAAATTTTTATAAAAAATAACCCAGTATATAATCTATTATTATTTTTCAAAAAATAAAAATGGAAATCAAATAAAAGATAATTTTTATAAATTCTTTTATTTAAAGAAGAAAAACCAAGAAATAATTCTTAGAATATAATTAAATTTTAATCGAATAGTCCTTCAATGTCGCTTGTGTATTCTCGGTATATCCACTTCGGTATTGGACGTGAGTCTTAGCGTTAAAAATACTAACTTGTAAGTGTAAGTGGCTCAGGAGAAATAATTGCATTTTTTGCAAAAAAATAAATTAATATTTTGATTACATTTAAATAAATAATTTTGAATTTGAAACATATTAATGACAGTAAAAATGATTTTTATTCTTTATTATTATCAATAGTATTATCTTTATCATAGCATCCATCCTCCTGTTTAGTAAAAGTCATCTGTTGTAATATATGAATCTAAAAGGGGTAAAAAATATTCGGAAGAGGATTGTCGATGATTTAGGGATTAATAAAATTCAAAAAATGTTTTAAATATTTTTATTTATTTAATATAAAAAGCTCATTTAAAAATTTTATTAGTTTTTTTATATAGTCTTTAATATTGGTGCTTGCGCGTTAGTATAGGTAAATGCCAAATGGTATTAAATGCAAAACTTGGCTTAGAACTTTTTCTTTGAAATACTAGATCAGAAATAAAAAAAAGTTCTAAATTTACCATCTATATTTGGTGTTTTCGAAATTCTCTGAAAATTTTTAAATTTTCTAATAAAAATTTTATTTTTGAGTTGGGGCGCGGAACTTTCGCCAGCGAGTATTTTTCGCCAGTAATGTTAATAGAACTTCCGCCAGTGAGAACTTTCGCCGGAAGGAATTTTCACCAGTAAAATAACAATTTTTCATTGTTCTCATTATTCATGAAAAACTGTCTCTATCTACTAACTTATTACGAAAAATGATTTTTTTCTGTGTTAATTTCGAGAAAAAAATTTTCGTCAAAATTATACCATCCAAAATGGATTGGTCTGTTTGGCAAGTAAAAAAAGCAAAAAAGCTTTTACTAAAACGTGCTGAATTTGCTTCTGTTAAAAGTATCATAGCTCCTCTTTAATAGGACAGAAAATGGGGGTGTTTATCGCAGATTTTCAAATTGGACTTCGTATAACGAAGTTATCTGAGCGCCTTACAGCTATTATCTGGAATAGTTTTTTTTATCATAATTCGGATCATCCAAAAAAATCAATTTTAAAATTCCCTTACTGCGAAAATTCTCACTGGCAAAGTTCAAGTCTTTGAATTTTAAAGGAATAATCAAAAATTCTCGAGCAATGCAGAAAAAAATTTAAAAAAGCGCTATAAAAATGTGATCTAAGTCTGACCAGATTTTTCTGAAATTTTGAAGAGGACGACCTGAAAAAATTGTTAGTCCTAGGAATCAACCAGCAAGCACTTACAATTTGTTAGCCTTCCCGCTAGAGGAATATATATGTAAGTATTTGCCTAGTTTGATTCTAAATTGATTTAAAATTTCAAGTTAAAACAGATTTGTATTTTCAAAGTAAAATTTGAGTATTTTATTATCTCTTAAAATAAAATATATTAATCGAAATTTCCATGTATTAATTTAGAATGCTATTGCATCCAATAGCAGCTCAAGGATGAAGATAATAAGAAAGTTTTTAATCATATGGCTTAAATAAGCATAATAAAGAAAAAATTAGGGAAAAACTAAGAAAACTTAAACTAAAAATAAGAAAAAATTTAGTTAGCTTTTGCAGTTGGCACTTTTTTACCCCAACATCTGTTTTTCTTTTGGGTTTGATTTTTTAACTAATCACAATTCGGATTTTATACTATATTAACGCTTAATTTGATATTTTATATAACGCGTAAGCACATTAAATATTAAAGAATTTTTAAATATTATTTGATGTTATGTAAAAAAAGCACGTAAACAAACCCTGAAAACTTTTGCCGGTTTGATAATTCTAGTCCTGTATTTACTTTTTGCAATTATACACGTCACATTGACTTTAGGCATTAGACAGAGTTTATAAGAGAGGCAAGGTGAAAAACGAGGTGGTGGTATATGAAGCACACCAGTAGGATAATTGTTTAAAAAACGAGAGCATCGTTTTATTGCATCATGATAATAAAGTCTTTTTGGACTTGCATTAAACAGCTTGAAAAAATAAATTGTCTTTACTATTAAGTAATTTGCTAATGTTTTTCATCATTATGCAGAAATAATTGGAATATTACAATAATAGATTTAAAAGCATTCGAATTTTTAAAAGAAATTATAGGCTTTTATTAATTCTCATATCAATAAAATAAAATATTAAAGCGTTCGGGTTTGACCCACCAAATTAAAATTCTTTTATTGAACCATTGATTTTCCCCCTTCCCCGGGACAAATTTTGATGTTAATTCGATCCCGATTTGATGTCAATTTTTGACGCCGACTTAAAAAAAACAAAAAAAAAGAATATTGATCTAAAAACATCGTCCACGGTATAATTTTCTGTAAAAAATTTTGCCATCAGCGTTAAAAAGTGACCTAGGATGAGGCAGTATGTCAAAATGGACGTCGGAATTTGATTTGGTCAAAATTTCCCCCAGCAGGGCAGTACAATAACTTATTCAATAAAAAATTTTTCCCAAAAATTTAGGGGTCAAATCGTACACATAAACACAATAATACCAATATAAGACATTGGCTCATCATTTTTAATACATACTTAATTATTAATGTTAATTTATAATTTACCTTCTGAATTGTATTGTTCACTAATAAATGCATTTCATGTTTGTTGGACCAATTAAATTGTCCAAATAATGTTTCATTAAAATAAATTATATTTCCATTCATCTAAACTTATTGAATATTTTATGAAGAAAATCTTTTTTTTACCTCTTTCGAAAGATGCAGAATCGAAAAATGATCATTTGATAATTGAACTGGCGTCTTTTTACCAATGCGATGACTAAAGTGAATCCAAAAGGCATCGATTTGTTTTGATCGAAGTATTAACTTTTCACTATTATAAATATTATTCTTGTATACAATGTTGCGAAATATCCATGATATATCTTAATTTTTTGATGTTATTTTAGAATAATTTTTTGTTGGATTGTAATATATTTTAATTCAAGGCGTATTCCTTTAAAAACAGATTATTGTAGAAATAAATTCTACATAAGTATGTCCTATGTCTTTAAACCGTATTTTTTGATATTTTAAAAAATTTCGAAATTTTTGGCAGAATTTGAAAAATATAAATATCAGAAGATAGCAACTTTGCTTTTTTTACAAAAGATTAGCAAAAGTGGCGGACTTTTGGCCTATTAATCTTTATAAGTTTTTGCCGGATTAGCAAAAGTGGCGGTTTTTTTTCAGGGAACTAAAAAAACGCACAATATAAAAAACCTTATTATATTTGTATTGTGCGTAATTTTCTAAATATTACTTGATTTAGCTTAGCCTAGAAATTAGTAAAAAAATTAAGATGTGGCGTTTTTACAAAAGTTTTTGCCAGATTAGCAAAAGTCTTTTAACGGCTTAAAACGTCCTTGTCATTTAGTTATATTATTTATTGCCATTGTTTTGACACGTTTTAATTGAATACTTGAGTAAAAAAAAGTAAAAAAAAAATTTCCAAAATTTTTTTGGATTTTCAGCAAAGTTTTCATTTTATATCATCCGCAATCAAACATTTCTATATGGTTTATTTATATCAATAGAATAATACCTAATAAGTTAAAAAAATTCAACCAACTTTAGTCAAATTTAGAAAAAAATTATAACGAAATAACCTATTTGTATCTTACAAGGGAAGGATAAAACATCTTAATCGCGGATCAATTCGAGACCCATATGATATTGTAGAATATCCGCAAGTTCCGTTGTAAATTTTAATATTAGCGGCCCTCGTCCGCAAAAAAAAGTATGAGTATTTCTTGGCGAGTAAAGGCGCGCGATATGGAGGGTGCGGTATATTGGACTTGGACCCTATATTCGGATGGATCATTTTCTACAATATATTGAGGATCATTTTTAGGTAATTTATAATGGATTGGTCATAGGTATATTTACTGGAACATTTGGCCATAAAGGTAGTTAGAAGAAAATTAGTTGTGAGCCATATATTCAAAGCATTTGAGATGAATGTAATAAAAAGAAATCGGTCGATAAGAGCTGTAAATAATTGCAACAGTAATGTATCACAATCAAGTTATTTTACAATTTTTTATAAATACTAGAGAAAATCTCCAATGAGCTCAACATTTGTCACATGGCCTAATGGTAAATGTTTAGGGCTAATAATAACTTTTTGGACAAGTTTAATTCCCCAAAATATATATTTTTTATTTCATTTAAAATGAATCGATTAAAAATAAGGGTTTAAATTATTCGTGGTTATTCAAACATACACTCATGGCATACTTATGCAAAAATTAAAAATTACGTCATCCTTTTTGGAAATTGATCATTCATTTTTCCCCGCGCGCGGCGCGGAACAGGACGGTCTGTGGCGGGCCGGTCTGTGGCGGCCAGTCTGTGGCGGCCGGTCTGTGGCGGGCCAGTCTGTGGCGAAACTCATCAAACCTAAAACTTTTTTGGAACCATTCTAAACCAAAACTATAAAAGACAAAAATGTGCAGAATTTTATTCTCTATCTTCTGATATTTTTAATTATTTGAATTTCCTTAGAAATAGTTGAAATTTTTCGAAAAAAGCATACTTTTAAAGGGAAAATCGTGTTTTTAGTGGAAATTTAGAATTTTTTATTCGAACTTCGAAAAACTAAAAAGACCAAAAGATAGAGAATAAAATTCTGCACATTTTTGTCTTTTATAGTTTTGGTCTAGAATAGTTCCAAAAAAAGTTTTAGGTTTGATGAGTTTCGCCACAGACTGGCCCGCCACAGACCGGCCGCCACAGACTGGCCGCCACAGACCGGCCCGCCACAGAAAGGGGTGTACCGCGCGCGGCGCGCCTTCACTCGCACGCTCTTGACCCGCGCGAATAGCGGATCAAGAAATACTCATAAACTTTTTTCTTGTGGACGAGGGCGCTAATATTAAAATTTACAACGGAACTTGCGGATGCTCTACAATATTATATGGGTCTCAAATTGATCCGTTATTAACATATTTATTCTTCCCTTGTTAGCGGAGTAGACATTTTATTAGGGAGGGTAATCTACATATGCACCTCCGTTAAACATATAAGTTTAATAATCTACCTAACTCATTTATAAGTCCCGTGTGATAATCTAGTATTTCAACATGGGGAAGTCATCATATTTGCCCATCTGCCAATAGTGAAGTTAGTTTTATATGTATATGTATGTGCAAACCAATAGATCTAATTTAGCATTTCATTCGCATTTTCCAAAACACAATTAATGTATATAATTAATTATTGATGGATTACCGTCCAAAATATTTTTGCTGCCATTTTTATACAAAGGCAACATTCCACTTTCCATTTTATTCACATAAAAATAAGGCGATTTGGGATATTTTGCGGCTGCATCCAAGATTGCATGGTTCAAAGATGCGAATTTAGTCGTTATCAATAGATCGTCCAAGTCCAACATGGTAATAAATTGAGTACTTCCACGAAATTCATAAAAACATTCGTAGGACATTGCTAATTGACCAGAATATTCAATTTGTTTTTCCGGATCAAAATTCATTTTTCGCGAAAATGGCATTTTAAATCCCTTAAAAATAGTTTTTTATAGCTTAGCAATCACTACAAAAATTATATATTTTTAACCTTTTTTGGATTTCCACTTTCTTTGTTCATTCAATTATTTTAATCATTCCATTGGTGCTTGGTTTCTGGCCGAAACCTTTTTTCTAGACTAGCTAGACCGAATATATATTAAAAAAGTTGGCAGAATTTTATGCTCTATCTGCTGGTATTTTTAAATTTTCGAAATTCGGCCAGAAAGTTCGAAATTTTTTGAAAATATCAAAAATAGGGGTTTTCACGAAAATTTCGAACTTTTTGGCCGAATTTCGAAAATTTAAAAATACCAGAAAATAGAGCATAAATTTCTACACAACTTTGCTTTTTATATCTTAGGTATAGCTTGTCTAAAAAAAGTTTTCGGCCAGATTGCCCGATTATGGCGGTTTTTTAATTAACGCCCAGTATGGCGGTTTTTAAGTAACAACATAGCAAGATTCCATTCATCCAATTTACATTTCATTGTATACTAATGTCCCAAAATTCTTTCATTTTTGGCAGATTTTCAAATATCTCAATTTTCATTTATCAACCTTAATGAAAGTTTGCAGTCTCTAGATTTTAATAATATTGTCGAAAATTGATCTATATACAGGTCGACTCGATGTATGGAAAAATTTATTTTATATAAACTTTTAAAATTATTGGAAAAGATAATCGAATATCGAACATAACTAATCGTGTTTAACGAACATGATTCGTATGTAAAATTCGATATACCATACATTTCAGGGTATCTGAACGAAATTTGAAATTTTAGTTCCTACATTGAATTCTTATCACAAACTATGTACAAATGATATATCTCTTTGTTCAGCTCGATAAGTTCTATTGCATCAAAAAATTTGATAAAATCATTTTTGACGAAATCCAATCTTTTACTAAAATCAGCTTTGTTAGTAGAACTCGAATTTCAAGTAGGGTCCAAAAACTCGAACTTTACCCTGCATATCAGGGTGTGTCGAATTTTAAATGTGCGCCACACATCTTGTGGCGATCAAGCTCTTCACACTTGTTCAGATATTCGATATTAATTTTTTAGTGTTTTTAATAGATTTTTAGACAAGTTACTTTTTCACAATTTCTAATCAATATATTCACAGGTACTTTTCAACAAGAATTCACGGATTAAATTTTTTAAAAATCAATAAACTTTAAACTTTCATTTGACACTAAAATCATATTAGGTTGATAAATAAAAATGAAAATATGCCAAAAAATGAACAAACTTTCTGGACGTTACTTTTTTTAATAGAAACAAAAATATTTAGCATTATAATCAGTTATATATTTGAAAAATATTTGGTAATTTCAACAACATTGATCCGCCGTTCACTGCACTCGAGGTGTGGTTCGATTCCCGACCGCTATTTTACCTATCTTAATAAATTAACTCCGTGTGAATATTTTCCTTTATTACTGTATTATGATAAATTTTAAATTAAAATTTATTATTTATAATGATTCGTCATTTAAAATTCCATGTCGAAAACTAAATATTATAAAACTGAATTAAAAATAGTTAGCTCAGTTAAATCTTTTTGAAATTTGCTTTAATTATTAGTAAATTTTAAAATAACTTTTCGAACTGCCAATCTTCCTTCAGTTTCATAAGCTTGAATCAGTTCAAAAACTGACGATATGACAGAGTTGATATGTAAAACGATTAAATTTACACCGAGTGCTTTGTAAACTTCCATCGCTGCGATTATAAGTTCCCACCTCTCGAATGCAAATAATCGGCTAATGCACACGAGAAGAATACGAGGAGTTTGCTCTGCATTCCTTACGTTTACTTCATGGTAAATGGGATGACTTTTTGCGTAATTTTTGCGAATTTTATCATCGGCCAAAATTTGGGGCCCAAGATCAATCAAAAGCTTGTCATTATCCAGATTATCACTTCTATATACCGAATTGTTTCGAGGAAAGTTACATAACGCAATGAAGATAGAAAAATCGCATAATTTTTGATGATCATGGCCGGAAAGTTCAGTTATTGCAGTTATTACAACGGATGAACTATTATTTCGTGCGCAGCGAACATGCGGATATTGATCAGCCATGTTAACAAGCATAAGCACTACAAAACTGTCATGACTTGCTGATGTGAAACTAAAATATATATATCATGTACTTAAATATAATTACGGTGCTACTAATAAGTCAAAAATTGCGAAAAAAAAATTGTAAGCAATTTTTTTAATTTCTAAAAATATGCAGAATTTAATAGAAATAAATAATGCATAATTAGTTTATAATTTAAATGCAACCTCTAAATTTTCATATTTTGAAAAATTACAAAATTTTTCAATAAATCATGAAAAATTAAATAACAAAAGATATCGCATAAAATTCTACATATTTTAGATTTTATAATTTTGACCAAAAATATCATAAAATGCCAACAGATATAAAAAATATTGTTTAGATTATCATTTTAAAATAGTCTTTTTAAAGCAAGGAGAGATTTAAGGGCAATGGTTAAGAATCTGCCACCCAAAAATTTTTTTCTTAAATCCATCTAAAAATGACTGTCCGTGGGTAATTTTTGACGCTAAATCCGATTTTGACGTCCATTTTGACGTAACGCGTCATCTGACGCCACTTTTTGACGCTGATGTCAAATTTTTTTTTTGAAAAATTATTTTTTCCTAAAATCATTTTTTTCTAGAAAATGAATATTTTTGATTTCACTGATCAAAAATAGTAATTGATTTTACAATTTTACTCATTATCCGTGCTTCACTTCCTTTTATGCCTTTCATAGTTAAAATATTTCAATTTTTTACAGTATAAAATGAAGATGAATTATGATAAAATCTGAGTTTTATTGAGTGATATGATGAAATGGAGGACATTTTCGATGATGTTGGGAAAAAATAATTTTTCAAAAAAAATTTGACGTCAGCGTCAAAAAGTGGCGTCAGATGACGCGTTACGTCAAAATGGACGTCAAAACCGGATTTAGCGTCAAAAATTACCCACGGACAGTCATTTTTAGATGGTTTTAAGAAGAAAAAAAATTTGGGTGGCATCATATTCTAATAAAATTGGAGAATGAACTTTTTTCTTTGTTTTTAATATACATACATACTTAATAAACGGGAATTTCTTTGATGATATTTCATTGGAAATATATCAAAATTTGATACATTACCTTGTGCTATTGCGATAGATAAAACTGCCATAAATGATCACATCGCGTGTGGTTGGAATAATTGTACCTCTGATTAGTTCATTATATTTTATCAATGAATAATATTTTGTGTAATAAATGATAATAACGGATGCTATTAAGAGCAGCGAACTTATTTTTTTAATGAAATTCATTTTATGTGTTTCGATGTAATTCAATAATGTTAAAATCCATATTAATAAAAATTGGATGTAATATAATATCCAAAATATAATTTGATCAAATAATGTCGAGAAATTCGGAAGACAAGTTAATAGCCAAATCTTTATTCGGTTCATCTTACTTTTCTTCAAAAAACCCACTTAGAGTTTTAATAAAGATAAATAAAGATTATTAGGCAGATCATGTGAAATAAAAATCTTAAAAAATTCTCCTATAAAATATTTATGCATTGATGAACATTTTCAGTTTTTTTTTGTTTACATATTCCTTTTAGTCGTTCTATAAAATTATCATATTTTTGCATTATCATTAATCATCACACGTATACAAATTTAGCACATAACTGAATGCTACTAAATGAAAAGTAAAAGAACACCTAAATGAAATAACGAAAAAAATTGTCAAGGAAAACCTTAATTGTTGGATCTTTGTTGAGATTGTAAATTGGTAAACCTTCTTAAATTTTCGATATCTTTGGTTGGTTTTGCAAAAAATTATAATGTATGTAATAATAAAAATTGGCGGGAAAATGTCTTTAAAAAAGCATTTATGATTAATAAAGCTGAATAGTTACTGAATGGATCATGTTTGCGATGTTATCGACAACATTAAGATCCAATCAATATTTAATCTTTCAGCAATTCTTAAATTGGACTCTGCTTTGCGTATTAATTTTGAATGTGATGACTGATGATTTATGAGATCATTTTGTGATTTACTGTTAGGGATTTGTAGATAATTGGAATAGAACCGTAGGTAATATTCAATTATAATTCCAAACAATTATAAATATTTATTTGCGAAATAATAGTCAATTGTGGGAAATCAATTGAGGGCAAACATGAATAAAAACAGGAATGATCAAAGGGGGGAAGGGAAATGAAAGAACGGGGGAAGCGTGGGATAAAATGTCTCATTTTGAATGATCAAATGGGCGCGCTTCCGCCCGAACATTTACGAAATAACATGGCACACTTTCTTTTGAAATATTCAAAGGAATTAAATATAAGTTTGAACATAAACAAAAAAAAATAAATTGCTACCGTGATTTAAAAAGAACCATATATGTACTTGATAAACAGATTTATATTGATATGATAATTTAATGTCAGATGGGATAATTAAAGGCTCAAAGCAATCGCGGGTTTTTTTAAAAAGATCTAGATATATAAAAATAGAAATTTGCATTACATTCTCTTTTATGCTAAAAAAGAAATTAGCTTTTCAGATTAAATCTTCTATGCGAGCAACCTCCCATAAATTTTTTCTTTTTTCAGCATAACACTCAATTTTAGCGGAATGATGTGATTTATAATTGAGAGCGATCAATTCAACTTCTTGCCCCGATACTCGACTTTTTGTTGTTCTCGATATGATTAATTTCATAATGAAAAAGCCACAGAAGATTTGCATTCCAATCTGGGCTGATAGGATGGGATGAATAATATCGTGCTTGCGCGTTAGGTCAAAAAGGCAAATAGTCGCGTTAGGTCAAAAAAGGAAAATCCTTCTAAAATGCCTGAAATTTTATTTAATAAATATTTTTTCGAAAAATTTACAAAAATAGATAAATTTGAAAAATTCACACTAAAATACTTTTGCAGTTTATGTCGACCATTTTTCAAAAAAAAAATCAAAAAATTTTTCACAAAATCAACAACTTTCCTAGGATAATTTTTGATGCTGAATCCAATTTTGACGTCCATTTTGGCGTATTGCGTCATTTGAATCCACTTTTTGACGCTGACGCCAAAAATTTTTCCCGCAATTTTCAAAAAAGGTGGATGTAATACATTAGTCTATTAGAGATGCTCGAGAGTCTCAGTCTCGAGTCGAGAATTTTCTCAGATTTTATGTGTCTCGGTCTCGGGTTTTTAGAGTCTCGGAAAACGAGACTTTTTTTACACTGGATATTTTGGCATTTTGAATGAAAGTGGAGGGGAGAAAGAGAAAGTGGAAGTAAGTGGGAGGCGGGAGAATTTTGAAAGAAGAAAGAGGAAAAAAATAAAAAAATTTTAAGAAATGGGTACAAATTTCCGAAAAAAAATTTCCGCCGCGCAATCATAATAAATATATTTCTCCTGTCCATTAAAACTCCAAAGTCAAAATCTCCATAAACAAAGTGGTGAAAAAACCGCATTTTTGGATTTTTGGATTTTTGTAAGACTAATCAAAAAATGACCTTTTTAAGAAATAACCACAGATTCAAAAATCCGGCATCGCCTCTTAATTCAGAAAAATTAATGTAAAGAATGTAAGGTTTTTTGGATTCAATCATTACCCCCCCCCCCTCACTCAGTTCACTCAACAATTTTTGGCAAAAATGTTTTTGACAAAAAAATTAAAATCTCGAGTCTCGAGTTTCGGGGTCAAATCTCGGTCTCACTCTCGTTTCTCGAGTATCGGGAAAAATCTGGTCTCGAGCATCTCTATAGTTTACACCCTCCTAGCTTTTTGCGAAAAAAATTTTTCCCTATAAAATCGTCTCAGAAAGATTTTTCCCTGGGGTAATCTTTGATGCTGATACGATTTTGACATAATGCGTCATCTGACGTCGCTTTTTGACTCGGGGGACATCGAGTTGTTTCGGGTTCTAGATGCGACATTTTTTGGCGTCAGCGTCAAAAAGTGGATTCAAAGACGCAATACGCCAAAATGGATGTCAAAATTGGATTCAGCATCAAAAATTTTCCTAGAAAAGTTGTTGATTTTGTGAAAAATTTTTTGATTTTTTTTTTGAAAAATGGTCGACATAAACTGCAAAAGTACCTATATTTTAGTATGAATTTCAAATTTATCTATTTTTGTAAATTTTTCGAAAAAATATTTATTAAATAAAATTTCAGGCATTTTAGAAGGATTTGCCTTTTTTGACCTAACGCGACTATTTGCCTTTTTGACCTAACGCGCAAGCACCAATAATATGATGAACCCAATGAACGCTACCCACTTCGCGACCCGTCGCTAACTTGTAAGTGACCGTCCCACTTCGCGACCATTCGATATTTGGTCACGAAGTATCCCCTGGGACAGTTCGCGACCGCCTTCACGAAATGAGGTTTCACGAAATATTAATATAAATGTAAAAAAGAGGAAGGACTGTTCAATAGGTGAGTGCTGTATAATTTTTGATTTTTTAATACAAAATTTTTTATTGTTGGGCTCGCCGCGGCGAGTTAAAAATCTAAAAATCATCCAGCCCGCATCTATCGAACATGACTTTTGGCCTAAGCCCCCCCCCCTCCCCCCACCGGAACCATAGATAGCCGGGTATCGATAAAAAACCTAAATTGGGGGAACTTTGTGACCACAAATTAGAAAAAAAATATAATAAAAGAAAGGACACTTCGCGACCACCCAAAAGTGGTTGCGAAGTGGAATGAGGGTAGGTGCTGAGCCCCCAGAGAAACGCGGAAGGGAAGGATTGTCCATGGAAGAAATCCCCGGGCCCTGGGGATTATGGTGTTGAACCGGGGGCCCTTCATTTCATATACCTAAATTTATTTCCTATAATTTTTATTTCATATAATTTTTATTTCAAATAATTTTTATTTCCTATAATTTTTATTTCATATAATTTTTATTTCAAATAATTTTTATTTCATATAAATTCATTTCATATAAAAGAAGAAAAAGGTTCATTTCACATAAAATTTCACATAATAATTCTATCGTTACCCGGCTATCTACGGCTGCCGTGGGGGGGCTTAGGCCAAAAGCCATGTTCAATAGGTGCGGGCTGGATGATTTTTGGATTTTTAAATGCAAAATCTGTTAATGTTATTAACAGATTTAGCATTTAAAAATCAAAAATCATACAGCACTCACCTATTGAACAGTCCTGCCTTTTATTTTTTCCTAATTTTATGTGAAATGAACATTTTTCTTCTCATCCTACATTTCACATAAAATTATTTTACATAATTTTTATTTCACATAAATTCATTTCACATAAAAGAAGAAAAATGTTCATTTCACATAAAATTTAGAAAAAAATAAGAGGCAGGACTGTTCAATAGGTGCGGGCTGGATGATTTTTGATTTTAAAATGCAAAATTTTTTATTGTTGGGCTTTTTTTTTAATTTTTTTTCTTTTTTTAAGCTTTTTTTAAATTTTTTATTGCAGCTCAACATTAAGAGATTTTGCATTTAAAAATCCAAAAATCATCTAGCCCGCACCTATTGAACATGGCTTTTTGCCTAAGCACCCCACGGCTGCCGTAGATAGCCGGGTAATGTAGAAAATCCGGGGTACGTTATAAAATTTTATGTGAAATGAACATTTATTCTTCTTTTATATGAAATGAATTTATATGAAATAAAAATTATATGAAATAATTTTATATGAAATGTAGGTTGAGCGTTGACCCATGGCATGAACCCTTCCCCAAGCTTGGACAGATGGAATAGTCACGGCTTTATTCTTCCAAAGGCGATATCAATAGGTGGATACATCAGAAAGGTCGTCCCATCATCAGCTCTCGATCGACTCTCACTCCTGACTGACTAACTCTCGACTCCCGGGGGAAAGAAATGCACAGATGAACAAAAGGGAAAAGGAAATGGGAACGATGATCAAAGTACGGGATAGGAAGAGAGTTGTCCAATAGCTCCAATAGATTGAATTTGGGGTGCCACCTGGAGGGTGTTAGGACATTTGCGACGCAGACACTTGCGCCGCTGAACAAATTAGACATTTGCGCCGGGACACTTGCGCCGGGACATTTGCGCCGCAGACATTTGCGACGCAGACACTTGCGCCGCTGAACAAATTAGACATTTGCGCCGGGACATTTGCGCCGCTCAACAAAATGGACACTTGCGCCGCCCGAATAAAATGAAATAAAAATTAAAATAAAATTCAAATTAAGTTTAAAACGAAATGGGAAATTATCAATCATACTTCCTGAGTGCGGTACACTCCAATTAAGGAAAAAAATATTTAATTTTTTGATAGGTCTAGAATAGAGATCGAAATAGTTGATCCAGATATATAGATATGTATGGTCCAGATATGTAGTTAATTTTTTTACAAAAATCGGTATATCTTATTCATACGACGATACCTTTCCATTTTTAATTTATTTTGAATTTTATTTTAATTTTTATTTCATTTTATTCGAGCGGCGCAAGTGTCCATTTTGTGGAGCGGCGCAAATGTCCCGGCGCAAATGTCTGATTTGTTCGGCGGCGCAAGTGTCTGCGTCGCAAATGTCTGCGGCGCAAATGTCCCGGCGCAAGTGTCGAATTTGTTCAGCGGCGCAAATGTCTGCGGCGCAAATGTCTGCTAACCGCCTGGAGAAGCCCTCACAGTGGGACGGTCAATTCGCGACCGGGTTGCGAAGTTTTTTGGTCGTGAAGTGTCCCTTTACCGAACTCAATGATGCTATTTAGAGGACCTTGGTGGTGAACAACTAAAAGATACCTTGTCTTACGCTGCTGGTTTATCGACAATGAGTATAAAGATTCTATTCCCAACTACCCGTATATTGTTAAAAAAATTTTGACTTACTTTCATTTTTATGTTTCTGGAAAAATTATTACAATATGAATTGGCGAACTTTTGGCAAAAGCAAATTTTTTTTTAGAAATTTATTTAATTTTTAAAATTTCTTTTTATATTTGAATTATTATCGTCAATCACTTCTTATTTGTAATTTTATTCTAATTTTAGATCATTTTCCTTATTACCATTAGTTTAAAATTCTTAAAAATGTCTAATTTCTTAAGAAAAAAAGATTAATGTTCAAAATCTCTATAACGAATTTTAATTGAAAAATAATTCAAACCTGTTGTGAATTTTATCATTTGCTCAAATAACAAATAGTTTAATGAAATTAAGAATAATTTTTTAAATAAATTTTGGCTAAATTTAATATAATTCAAAGAAACAATTATTTTTAGTCCAAGTATATTAATTTTCTTAGGAAATATTATTTATATAATTTTATTTATTTTTTTGCCAGGCAGTATTCCCCGTTTCTGGTTACCAAGGAGAGATAAAACTAGGGTGCCACGGAACCGAAACTTTTCGCAAATACCAGAATCGGAACCGAAACCAAATTTTTTAACCAAAACCAGTCAGAACCAGCGTTTTTTAAGCCAAAAATTTAAAAAAATAAAATATATTTTTTAAAAATTTTGAAAATAAAAATCCTTTATAAATCAAAAATTTAAGCAGAAAAATATACCATATTAGAAGAAAAATTTTCAGTTTTTCTCGTAAAAAAATTTAAAAAATTATTATTTTTTCCAAATTTAAAAAATTATTATTTTTTAAAAGAAATTTTTAGCAAACTCCATTAAAATCAACAAATCTGTTATTTTTCTTAACGAAGAAATACTTCAATAAATTTTGATTGAATTTTTATATCAACCTGATTAAAAAATTTTCTCAAATTTTGAAGAGTTCTTTAAAAAATTCTCAAAAATCTACACTTGGAATTTCAAAAAATAATTCATGAACTCTATAAAGTACTATTTTAAGAAAAATCCAAGCTCTAGATAAGCCTATGAAATTTTATGAAGAATCCAAGGCCAACGAAATTATTCACTGGTGAAAATTTTCGAAATTTTTTTTTGAAAAGGTCTTGGAAGTTTTAGTTTTTTGAGAAATTATTACACTTCATAGTTCAAAAATTCCACACATTTTCTTAAGAAATCATACCTCATTTGGTCTAAAAACTAAGGTGACACAATTTTATTTTACAATTTAAAAAAATTGTTTGGTTGAGATTTAGAGGGGAGGATAGAGAAGGAGGATGATAAGGAGTTAGATGCTTTTAAAGAATAAATAAATAATTGGAGGGGGCTGGAAAATTTTGCATTTTAGGATGAAAAATCAGCTTTCTTTAGGAAATTTCACCATCTTTAAGTTTAACTTTTCGTAATTTTTTTTGGCAGAAATGTCATTTTTAGGGGTGCACTTTCGACCAAAAATGCCATTCTTAAGGATGTATTTTTGGTCCAGGTTCCGATCGGTTTGAAAACCAGAACCGGTAGGTTCCGGGGTTTGGTTTCGGTTTCGGTAAACCGGGAACTTTGGTTCCGGGGTGACCGGTTAGTTCCGGACCGGTTCCGGTTCGTGGCACCCTAGATAAAACCACCACTAATGGTGGATAACTGTTAACCTCATACGGTACGGAAAATCGGACACCATTTGCTCTGCATCACGCTCGGCTAATAGCTGAGTGAAGGAATGTGCTTCCCGGGCTTGAGTATATGTCTGACAAGGCAGTGGGATCCGAACCCCGGTCCCGAAATTTGTGCCATTTATGACTGACCACTACACCACGCCACCGACTTTTTATTTTACAATTACTTTTGACCTTTTTTAAATTTTTCTTCATGTATATCAGTGTATTTATTTTTTGATGAATAAATATTAAATTAGAATAAAATAAATTTAATTCAATTTTCAAAATTTATTGCATTAGTAAAATTTACTACATCAACTCTTTTTAAGCCAATATTTTATTTTTTACCTCTTTATTCATCTAACAATTTCAGTGTTAAATAATGGCTTATTAAGCCATCCAGTTATTGGCAATCCTGTCGAAATGCGGTCCAGTGGAAAAAATACATAACCGGGGCTGAAAATTTGCACCCTAGGGTTTTTTGAGGTGCTGATTACGAATCTGAGCTCCGATTTTGTCCATGATTAATCAAATCTTAGATTTTTCATCAAGTCTTGATTTTTCATAATTTTTAATTTTGCCTTTTTTTCACGTTCAAAAAACAGCCTTTTTATGGTCATTTTTGTTGCTAAAGCTTAATTTCAAAATATTATGAACTATTCCAAGTAAATCATTTCTGATAATAGTGTTGTATATTTAAAGTATGTCTCTTTTATTATTATTTAGAATGTCCTGATTTTCTATTTTTTTTAGCATAAATACCAATAATATGAATTTATTTGAACTTATTCCCCAAATTAACACTTCCGAAAATGCCATTCAATTTCTTCGCACGCGTGGAGTTCTCCGCTCAGTACCACCAAGGTGCCCTTTAGTCGCGTGTAAAGGGAAATGACCGAAGTGAGTCAAGGGAGAATAAGGGCCAGTGGAGGAGGTGACAAAATCTGGCGCTGTCCAACCCACAAAAACAAGAAAGAATCAATTCGAACAGGCCTGCATTTTATGTTTTCGAGATGGGTCAGTTTTTTATTTAGGGTCTTTTCTGAAAGATTCAAATTTACCGCCCAAGAAATTCGTTTTGTTTGCGTATCTGTGGGCACATGGGGTATCTTCAGCATGCCAAGAATCGCTCTGTGACATCGGCAGCCATGCCGCTGTAGATTGGAACAATTTTCTGAGGGATGTGACCTCTCAATGGCTCCTGGCGCATCCCATTCAGTTGGGGGCCCAGGACGCGTTGTCCAGATTGGTAGCTATAGAGGGTTTGATGAATAAAACATACATTTAAGACGAATCCTTGATGGCAAAACGTAAAAACAATGTTGGACACAATGTTGAACGACATTGGGCTAATATTTTTTTTTATCATTTTTTGATTTTCTAATTTTTAGGCAACAATTATCCCCATCATTCAAAAATACGTTCGGGGAGGGACAATTATCCATAGTGATTCCGCAGTAATGTACGTGAACAATCGTACCCAACGAAGTCACGTTGTAAAAATTCCCACCATTCCGATGCCCCCGTACCAGCATGTTTGGGTCAATCACACCAGACATTTTGTCGATCCGTTGACGGGTGCGTGTACCAACCAGGTAGAGGGATTCTGGAAGAATGCCAACCAAAAGAATAAGGCGATGAGTGGCACTACGGCGGAACTGCTTCCAACTTATTTAGACGAGTTCCAATGGCGACAGTTGTACAGCAAAAAAACATCCGATGCTTTCGATAACATTTTGTCCCAAATTGCCCATTTTCACCCGGTCAACATTTGAAATATTTATTTGTTATCACATTTTTATTATATTAATAACAATTTATTTGTTTTATTCGTCTATATTCCTTTTTAAAATGGTTGAAACCAATATATCTAATTGCTTAATAAAAAATCAAGACGATGAAAAATCTAAGATTTGATTAATCATGGACTAAATCGGAGCTCAGATTCGTAATCAGCACCTCAAAAAAACCCTAGGTTGCAAATTTTCAGCCCCGGTTATATATTTTTTCCACGGGACCGCAATTCGACAGGATTGCCCAGTTATTGGTATTTTAAAGCCTATTTTTTAACGGTGATATGTCGTTAAGCCACACGTTAATTATAGAAAATAATGAAAAATTTTATGCAATATTTTGTGGGCTCAGGGGGTTGGGGTGGAACGGGCACAGTTCGGGTGCGGCGCTGCCGCTTGGTTAGGGTCGCCAAGTCATGTGGTAGAGGGTTTATCCAACAAGGAAATGGGACAATGGGTCAATGAGAGAGGGGAAGGGGAGGGTGGAATAGATTGTGGATCGATTTGTCGGGCTCGCTGTCGGACTCGCTCTGTGTGCTCGCCTCGCTGGGTCTCGCTGTCGCTGTGTCTCGCTCTCGTTGTCGCTGGATTAAGGACTGGGGAAGGACGGACTGATTCCAAGGACTGTTGTAATGTATTGTATTGTATTGTATTTATTTGCCTCTAGGGCGACGTTCCAGAATGCAAGAAAATAATGTTGTTGAGAGGACAATGTGAGGGGCTTTGTAGGTGGCTTATAAAGGCATAATCGAGGGTGATGTGATGGGCATAGCAAAAGGAAAATCAGGGATATGGGATCATGGTACTTTGAGAGGGAAATGAACAGATGAAGAACAGCTGAAGTTGAGGGTTATCACTAACAAACAGCTGTGGTTGATCAACCGGGGGGTCATCACAAACAAGATGGAATGTGGGGAGAGGGTCATAACTGATAAGGATGGAGAGGCAAAAATGGGGCAAAAAACACAAATTGTGCAAGTACAGTCGTGATCAAAGAACGATCAATTCAGCCCGATCTAGGGATGAAGCGCATTTCGCCCAAATGCGACAATTTTATCAAACATTTTTATGAACATTTTTTATATTCATCTTAATTATGGTTAAATATTATTATAAACGATTTTATTTGGTTTCTACTAGAAGGATCAAACTATGGAAGGATCACGCAGCAGGTTTTCTTTTGACTTAACAGGAAATATAATACCGTAAAACCTGTATTACAACCCCCGGGGATTATATTTTTCAACCTCCCTCCAGAGGGAGGTCTACTACAGGGGGGCTCTATTACATGAAGTGGGTGGAGGGGTACTATTTTTTGACCCCATTTTTGAATGATGAATTGTAAATAAAATTGAGCTATTTTTCAAGAAAAAAAATCTCCAATATTCTTCAAAAATCAGCTCATTTTCAATAATTTCCCTCATTAGTGCCTTTTTACCAAAATTTTTGAAAAAAAACAAAAAGGTGTCCTGGAGAAAAATACACCCCTAAAAATGAGGTCTCGGACCAAAATACACCCCTAAGAATGAGGTGCTGAACCAAAATACACCCCTAAGAACGGGGTTCTCGAAAAAAAATAAACCCTAAAATTTTACCATGATGAGAAATGCTGGCATTTTTGATGAAAGAGACTACAATAGCGATGATTATTGCATTGAATTTTGAAAAAATTTCCTTTTCATATACAGGGTGACACAAAAGTCCTGTTACATGGTAAATTATAAATAACTTTTTTATTAATTGATAAAATTACAATCAAATAGCGTCAAAAGATGCGTAACAAAATGGGGTACAAACACAATCATTAAGATTCAAAATGCCCTCCCTTAGCCAGGATACAGAGACGAAGTCGCGCGGAAAAATTTTCATTGACGGCACGCAGCTTTTTTTCAGCTATTTTGGCTCAATCTCTAGGAAAGGCCAGGCCGAGCAACTCCAAATTTTTATGAGAAGTAGCACAGGCCCTGGCCTCCAAAATAGCCCAGATGGAATAATCCATCGGGTTCAGATAAGGAAAATAGGGAGGCCATTCTTCAGATGATATGAACCCGGGCAGATGGGTCCGGCACCAGGTCTGAATTTTTGTGAGCTTTATTGGCTGGTGCAGAGTCCTGTTGGAAAATTCTCTCTTTCTGCCAAAAAGTAGTCCATAGAACAAGGTTTCAAAATGCCCCGGAGATTTTCCCCTATCTGAGAAATTTTGTTGATTTTGACCCCCCTAGGTACCCAAAAATCAGCGTTTTTTTGCCCATTGTGAAATTCCGGCCCAAACCATAATTTATAGGGCCTTTTTGAAATAACTGGCAATACGATTAGAAAGCACAGGTTATTCTGCCCATGTTCCATCATTTTGATGATTATGGATAGGCTTCGATTGTGAAAATTTTTCGTCTTGGAGAAGGATGGGGGGTACCTGCGTGCCACTGGAGGCGCAATCGATATCTTTGGGGCCGAAATTCTTTATTTGATTCGTAAGCTAAGCTGATTTTTTTAGGGTCTATAGAGCCCGATATATAGCTCATTTTTGGTCATTAGTCAGATTGATTTCCTTTTCATCCCGGTCTGGTATCCGATTATTTTCTTGGAAATCCAGAGATTGTGGTATACTGGCTTCTTGAGCCTTTGCTGAATCCATTGGGTATTGAGAGACCTTGATCTCTAGCTCTTTTTGAAAGTCACTAGTGTACCATTCAACTTATGCATAAAAATTTAATTTTTTCCTTTGAAAATATTTTACTGGAATTTTTTGACAGTCATCCTAGAGAAGCCAAGTAGGGTTGATATTTTGGAGGCTCATTTTCCCTACTTGGATAATGTTATTTCCGAAATTCAAAGACTAGATTTTATAGAGAATTGAATGGGCTATAAAATAAAAAAAAAACGATAAACAATATTGTTTATCGAAAAAAAGTTAGACCAGATAAATAAATGTAACAGGACTTTTGTGTCACCCTGTACAGTGGTCGACAAAAGGATTGCACCAAAATGTCAAACCGAATTAAAAAGGCTTAAACAGTGATTTTCATTGAACATTTTATGTAGGTAGGTAGTAAATTTTGTCTAGTTTCCGATAAGCTCAAAAAAATCACCAAAATTCTGATGACAAAGACCAGAAAACCCCAATCAGAACAATATAACTCATCAGAATTTTTCAAATTCTCGAAGGGAAAAATTTTGAGAAAATTTTTTATGCCCTATCTTATAGAGCTCGAAAAATTGAGTATTTTTCGTTTTTGTTCCAAATTTTTCTAACCCTTTGATTTTTTTATGAATTTTTTAAAATCTTCTGTTTTTACCAAAATTCTGGTTTTAAAGATCAGAATCCGTCCATATCTCAGGATCTAGTAAAGCTTTTCATCTCGATATTTTTCATACATCTTAGTTAAGTGTTTCTCTAATTAAAACCTAAAAAAGAATTCAGAAAAAAAGCTTTTAGAAAAAAGTTCTGATTTTTATTCTGGTAAATCAGAAGATATTAAAAAATTCATAAAAATCAGAGGGTTGAGAAAAAAATTTGGAACAAAAACGAAAAATACTCAATTTTTCGAGCTCTATAAGATAGGACATAAAAATTTTTCTCAAAATTTTTTCCCTTCGAGAATTTGAAAAATTCTGATGAGTTATATTGTTCTGATTGGGGTTTTCTGGTCTTTGTCATCAGAATTCTGGTGATTTTTTTGAGCTTATCAGAAACTAGACAAAATTTATTACCTACCTACATAAAATGTTCAATGAAAATCACTGTTTAAGCCTTTTTAATTCGGTTTGACATTTTGGTGCAATCCTTTTATCGACCACTGTATAAAAAATCAAATTTTTGGCTAGTACCCCCGGGATTTAATGCAGAAGGGGTTATATTTTTCAACCCCCCTCCTGAGGGAGGTGGTCTATTATTTATAGGGGGGGTTCAATTGCAGGGGGTTATAATACAGGTTTTTACGGTAGTTTGCATTTAATTTACTCGTTGAATTAATTTTTAAAATGATAAAGAGCGATTTTAAAGGAAGCCTATAAAATCTTGTTGCTTATTTTATAAATATTTTAAGATTATAAATTATTTGTAAAACTAATTCCATTTAATTTTTTTATAATTAATTTCATGTAAAAATAGATTTAGAAATCTAGATATATAATATATATTCGATCGTTTAATTTGCTTCCGATATTCTTTGACCACGACTTTTTTGAGAATAGAACTCTCGCCAATATTCCATCATCTTTTCCTCAGTTGAATTTTTAGAGGTTCCTTTAATAAAAAAAATATTTGTTTTGAAATTTAGCAATTACTTGTTTCTTCAGAAATCCGGGTTATAATTATATATTGAATAAAGTTTATACATAAGCTAATAGATAATATAATTATAATCGAAGAAAAAAGGTTCATATAATCGCAAAAGGTAATTATCTAAAAATATAAAACGACGTTTTAAAATTAAGAGCTGAATCAAATCCATATATAATTAAATTCTTTTATTATTGCTAAAGTCTGAAAAATTGGTACTTCTCTAGTTTATCCCCTGGAAAAAAATAAAATTTCTCGCCAATTTTGCACAATTTTAAAAATTATCCGAGTGGTTTTCGCACACGTTGAGTCTAATATAATGTCAGATTTGTCATAAGATTTCCTCTAAACTATGATTTTATCATTTTTAATTTTTATATATGATCGTATTTTGTTCCTATAATCAAATTGAATAAATTTAAAAAGTTAAAAATATAGATTTGATGAAATCTTATTAAAAAAACTCCCGCCGGATAATTTTTAAACTTCAAAGTTTTCGGGGGGTAAACTAGAAAAGTAACTATTTTTTATTTATATACCTCCTATTTGGTTTTTAGTCTAAATCTCTAAATTGGGTCCGCAAAATAGTTTATAAAAAAATAAAAAATATTCTCTTTATAAAACAGGATTTGATAATTAGGAACAATTAATTTATAAAAAAATAATGCTTGTTGATTATTGGATCTGCTTTCCTCCATTAAATTATCAAAGATCTCCGACCCTTCTCTCAGAGAAATTGGGCATATTACCGAATCTTAAAGGAAACAGGGTAAGGGGCGTATCATACTACAAACGCCTGATTATATTTGAACTAACAAATGACATATCTTTAGATTGATCAAATAGAATTATACCATAAAATCAATAGAGTCTTGGAGTTAGGCCGAATGAAAACTTTGAGTTCTGAACAAGAAAAAAAAGAGGAAATACAAAATAATTAACGGTTGAAATAAAGAAAAATGACTTCAAAAAAAGGGAATAGAAAGGAATTTGGATAAAATTTTGGGTCTTATGAGGTTTATATCTTCTTGGTCAATTTTTTCAGCTTGACTTTTTAGGGGGAGAGCATTTACAAGTCTGGTTTTTTGACATGACGGTGGTGCTATGTCCTTACAAAAAATATGAAAACCCAATATGTTCCCCAAAATTTTTTGTTAAGACTTGTTAGACCAAAACTTCCAGCGATAAAGTTGTGCAGAATTTTAGGCTCTATCTCGTGGTATTTTTAGTTTTTTCGAAATTCTAACAAAAAGTTAGAAATTTTCGTGAATACCCTACTTTTCTACATTTTCGCGAAAATTTCGAACTTTGGTTCGAATTTCGAAAAATCAAACATGCCAGAAGATAGAGCATAAAATTCTGCACAACTTTATCGCTGGAATTTTTGCTCTAACAAGTCTTAACAAAAAGTTTTAGGGGAACATATTGATTGGGTTTTGATATTTTTCTTGTAACGCCGTTTTGATATTTTTTGTAAAGACCCAGCACCTAAGAGCTTACGATAAGGATGACCTATTTAGAGTTATCATACATGTTTCTTGAGAACCTAAGTTTTCGTATGTCATTTAAAAAATCGAGAAAAATCAATAGAAAATTCTTTTGATAGCTGTACTATTCGGGGAAATTTTTTATATCAAACTTGTTTCTCTAGGTTGCGTTTCGGGTCAGCTATGCAAATGGTTACACACAAACGTACCTTTTGTAATAAGTAGGCACCAGTGTTTTGCCTGATCCTCCAGATCATGATCCAGAATGATCTGATCCATGATCTGATCTGATCTGATCAAAGGTCCCGGATCAGATCAGGATTAGATCATTTCTGAAACCTCTGGATCAGGATCAGATCATGTTTTGGATCATTTTTTCATGTGATCCAAAATGATCCAAAAATTTGCAATTTTTCGTTGAAAAATGGTCATTTTCGACTCAAATTTTGGCAATTTTCTGATAAAATTTTCGAAATTTTCGACCGATTTTCCAGAGAATAATTTAATTTTTTATTACAATGATTATTACAATTGGTGCTGTCGCGTTATCCAAAAAATGCCACAATGCGCGTTATCCAAAAAATGCCATAACTCAAAAAATGACATAATGCGCGTTATCCAAAAAATGCCATAACTCAAATATGACAAGTTGGGCGTTATCAAAATCACACCCTAGGGCCAGTTTTTGACGCTGAATCCGAATCTGACGTCCATTTTGGCGTCCTGCGTCATCTGACGTCACTTTTTGACGTTGAAAAATTTTGACGTCAAAATTTTTTTTCAAAATTAAATTTTATGCATTGAAATCAGTGAAAAAACAATAAAATTAATGTTCACATAGGTAAAACAAAGAAACGTGGTGCCAAAAATCGTTAGATGGCTACCTTTAAAGAGAAAATGCAAATGTATTTAACCGGCTCATAGTACTGGTAGCTAGACGGTTCAATAGGTGAGTGCTGAAAATTATTTATTTTTAACTAGAAATTTTATTGTTGGGCTCGCCTTCGGCGAGCCCAACATTAAAATTATTAGTTAAAAATAAATAATCTTTCAGCCCGCACCTATTGAACCGTATGGTTGCCTAAGCACCCCACGCATCATGAAGGATAGCCGGGTCATATAAGCGTCGAACTCATTGCCGGAAAGCGCCAATTTTTCGTGGAGTTTCTTCGTTGTGAAGTTTTT
Organism: Rotylenchulus reniformis; assembly: GCA_001026735.1. NCBI lineage: Eukaryota > Metazoa > Nematoda > Chromadorea > Rhabditida > Hoplolaimidae > Rotylenchulus > Rotylenchulus reniformis. The sequence goes on from LDKF01000002.1 coordinate 83,813, forward strand.
AGCTGTTCCATGGCCATTTTTGTCGATTAATGTGTATATTTTATCTAAAAAATTGAATTTTGAAAAAAAAATTTTTGACGTCAAAATTTTTCAACGTCAAAAAGTGACGTCAGATGACGCAGGACGCCAAAATGGACGTCAGATTCGGATTCAGCGTCAAAAACTGGCCCTAGGGTGTGATTTTGATAACGCGCAACTTGTNCACAACAAAATTTTGCTTTTTGGATTTTTATTCAAGAAAAAGACATTCTTGGAGTAATTTTTGGCGCTGAGTCCGAATCTGACGTCCATTTTAACGCAATGTGTTATCTGACGTCACTTTTTGACGTTGACGTCAAAAAAAATTTTTTTTTGAAATTTTTTCCATGGTGTAATTTTTGATGCAGAATTCAGTTCTGATGTCCATTTTGACATTCTATGCCATCTAAAATGCGTTTTTGATACTGACGTTAAATTTTTACAAAATTTCAAAAAAAAAATTGACGTCAACGTCAAAAAGTGACGTCAAATGACGCATTACGTCAAAATGGACGTCAGAATCGAATTCAGCGTCAAAAATTACCCTAGGGAAGTCCTTGTGAGATGATTTTATAGAAAATCTAACCAAAAAATTTTGTTGTGGGGGGGGGGTAAAAAACTACACAAGTACCAAAATCTTTTACTACGGTTAACTTGATTTTTTATCCACTAGCGTACCCAGGGGGGGTCTGGGGGTCTGCAGACCCCCACATGGCTACCAGTGTTGTCCTGCTCCACCAAATTATGATCTGATCCATGATCTGATCCTGATCTGATCTGATCTGATCTAATCTGATCTGATCCAAGGCCTTGGATCAGATCAGGATCAGATCATTTTTGAAATCCCAGGATCAGATCACGTCCGGATCACTTTTTTTCACGTGATCCAAAAATGATCCAATTTTTTCAAAATTTGCACCAAAAATAGGAATTTTTCTGAAATTTTCGTCAAAAAATTGGAATTTTTCCCAAACTTTTCAAAATTTTCGTCAAAAATAGGAATTTTTCCAAAAATTTCTAAAAAATTTTCCTAAAATTTTCAATTTTTTCTTTGAAATTTTTTGTGAATTTTTTGCATGAATATTTTTTATAAAAAAATGTATAATTTTTTGGAAAACCTGCCAACAAATATTCTAAAAGTAAGTGAGTTTTTTCTGACATCTGTTCTTATTTTGTCCTGATTTTCAATTTTTTTATAGAAATTTCATTAAAAATAACCAATTTTCTTAAGGAAAAATGTGTAAATTTTTAAAATATTTCCTCGGCGGCCATTATCGGGACCACCAGCACCCTATACAATGATTTTTTTTCAAAAAAATCATAAAAAATCACGCAAATTTCTTAAGAAAAAAGGACAAAATGTTCAAAATTTTCTGAAAAAAAACAATGTTTGATGTAAATCACAGGACGTTTATTTTAAAAAATGAAAATTTTCACAGGTAATGGAGCTTTAAAAATGTTTCACGACCTTTGGTTTTTTTTAATTTTAAATAATTCGTGTTTTTAAGATTTTTCAAAATTTCCAAAACTTTCCAAAGTTTGAATTTTCAAGATTTCAAGTTCTAAATTTTTAAAATTTCAGACCTCAATTTTTTTTCAAAAATTTCATGTGTAACAGATCTAGACTCGATGAAATTATGAATAATGTTTTTTTTAATTTTTCATGTTTGAAGGGAATTTATATTAGAAATTGTCTCATTTTTCAAGCTAGATGTTTCAACTTGGATCATTTTTTGATGATCCACGATGATCTGATCTGATCCAGATCATGATCCAGCGTGATCTGATCTGATCTGATCCTGATCCCGTGGGTCGGATCAGATCAGATCATTTTTGATGATCCAGCCCTGTGGATCAGGATCAGATCAGATCATTTCTGAAAAAGGTGGATCAGGGACAACACTGATGGCTACCAAGGGCGTAGCCAGGGGGGTAGGGACTATAGCCCCCCCCCCGAAATGCCAACTCGAAAAAATTTTAAAAGGGTACCCCTACCAATTCAACCCCTACCAATTCGCGACCACTTTTTCAGAAAAAGCCAGTTCGCGACCACTATTATTTATATTTCGATTTTGTTTTGGCATATTTTTCCATTTTGACATACTACGTTATCTGACGTCTAAAAAAATGAAAAATATTAATTTCTCTAACTCAACATTTTTTTAGACACCTGAATTTTATTCCCATAGGCATAAAAAATTCCAAAAAAAACTAAAAATTCCAAAATTTTTTAAAAAATTCCAAAAATAAAAACTAAATTTTTTTGCGGAAATTAAATATAATTATTTATGAACTTATATATAATACCTAAGAGATATGATAAAAGATTTATTTTTTGAAAAATTTATGTTGTCCAAAAATAACTGGCCAGTGATTTTTTCAATAACTGATAAGTAATTCTTCCAAATTTTGTGAATAAACTAAATTTTTTGCGGAAATTAAATATAATTATTTATGAACTTATATATAATACCTAAGAGATATGATAAAAGATTTATTTTTTGAAAATATTAAAAGCAAGTTATTATAGGATTTAGGTTAGCGAATAGTGCGATATTGAGAAATGAGGGAATTTTTTGATGAAGTTAGAAAAAAGCAACTGATGAGTTGTTTTTGGATACTTATTGGTTTAGTACGCTCAAAAAAATCTTCTTTCGATATGATTTTTCATTAAATAATAAATCCTGACATGGTTTGAGTTCTTAGAGTAAAGTTCTTAGAGCAGAAAAAATGAAAAAATTCTATCAAAAATAGAAGTGGTCGCGAACTGGCCATGGTGGTCGCGAAGAGGCACTTTTTGGAAAAAGTGGTCGCGAACTGGTAGGGGTGGTCGCGAAGTGGCCATGGTGGTCGCGAACTGGTATCTTCCCGTTATGATGGGATAAAATCAATTATTTCGCTTAAGGCCTAAGTGGACTGAATACGGCACGTCATAGAAATCTGACGAAAATAGATCTACTGAATGACAAAATGATGATTTACATCAATGATTATCTTAAGAAAGTCTGAATGTAAAAGGTTATGAAATCTGTTTTTGGAGCAACAAATGATTTTTCAAAAATTTTTTTTGAAATGTGAAAAAGAAAACAAAAAAAATTTTTGGATCATGATCCTGGGTGATCTGATCTGATCTGACCCAGATCATGATCTGACGTGATCTGATCTGATCCTGATCCAGGAGGTCGGATCAGATCAGATCAGATCATTTTTGATGATCCACACCCCTGGATCAGGATCAGATCAGATCATCTCCGAAAAAGGTGGATCAGGCAGAACACTGTGGTAGGCACAATAAAGTAGAGTAACAGTGGGAGGAGGATTTGAAAATCGGGTATATGGGTGATGAACCATCGGTCAGGGACGGGAGGAAGATCCTCGACTTTTCGGGGATTTTTTGGACTTGTGGCAATTTTTCCAAAAATATTTAAAATTTTATTGAATATCATATCCCTTATAAATTAAAAATGATCATTTTCTTAGTTGAGAAAGTTTTTTTGAAGAAATTTAATGTGGGAAGTGACGGATGTCCGAAGGGCTACCCGAGAAATTCATGAAACTTTTCGAAAGTTTCTTAATTAAATTGTGATTTTGGAAAATATAAAATTAATTTAGCACAATTTATAAGAAAAATTGACGATTTTCTAATAGTTTAAAATTCTTTGGAAAATATATTTTATTGTTAAAAGATAACTTTGTTTTTATTTTAAAATTTTTAGCAAATAAAATTTTAGGTGCTTTAATGCTCATTCACTTAAAACCAGGGTACTCTTACAATTTACGTCCCGAATTTTTGAAAACTTCAAAAGTCCTCGAATATCCCATTTTTTAACAATTTTGGTTTTCGCTTGTGGGTTTTCAAGGGTGCTGAATCTGAATCTGTCATCAGATTTATCACATTTCAAGCAAAAATCTAAGATTTTAAATTGACGAAATATCTAATATTTGATAAAATCTTAGATTTTATTTCATGATATGATAAATCTGATGTCAAATTCAGATTCAGCATACTTGAAAATCCCGGTTGAAACATGGAATCGTTAAAAAATCGGATTTTTGATTTCCAACTTATAAGGATTTCGAAAATTCGAGACGTAAACTGTAAGAATACCAAACCAGGGCTCCCAAATCTCTGATGCCTGAAAAAGGACACAAGCATAAAATTATAGATTTTGGGATTGGAAACAAGGGCACCCATTAAAATATGTACTAAAAATTATAATCAAACAATTAAAATTTTATCGAACCATGTCATCAAATTATATATTTTTCAGAAGCAACGATTTGTTCTAAGAATTTCGATATCTGGAAATTTTATTATACATTTCCTTGCATGTGAAATTAAAAAAAAATACTGTTTGGACTGCCGGCGGTCCCGATGGGGGCCGCCGGAGAATAGTCCGTTTTTCGTAACAAATTTGGATGAGATTTGATTTTAGAATCACTTTAAGCTTTCTAAAATTTGTTGATGAAAATATTAGGATTCCAACAAACAACAAGCAATCCTGAAATTTTATGAAAAATAAAATCAGATAAACAAAACTAGTACACTTGGTAATCTTGCATTTAACTTATCTCCTGATTTTAATATAATTTATTTCTTACCCCTCGTTTTGTGAAAAAATAGCACCATTTTACATTTCATTTCGACAACATTATGCTAGATAAGTATTCATTAAAATAATCTGGAAAAAAATTTTTCCTAAATAATCTGGGGAAAAAAATCAGAGATGAGCAATATGCAAACAAAATTGATATTAATTGTTATGGCTTTATTACCTTTAACATATTATAAAATAATTATAAATTCACGTCATTCAGTTCAACAAACAATAAAAAGTAATTTGGAGTATGTTAAAATATAAAATAAATTATTTGTAAAAAATCATTATTTCAAGTGATTTATAATTTCCATCAGATAAATAAATTTTTATACTGTAATTGGACATTTCAATCATGGACATTTTGATGGTGAAAACATTGAATTTTTAGAAAAAAAAATATAGAAATTAAAAAAAGAAAAATGAAATAAACGCATAAATTACTCAATTTTTCATCATAAAAAAATAAAATTATTCTATTGTATAGAAATTAATTTTAAATTTATTCATTTATTTTTATGCTTTTCTTAATAAACGTTTGCTCTAAAAAGATCAAAATGAATTCACCAAACTTTTTTAAAACTATTCTAGGCAAAAATGGAGTTACCACAAAATTCGTCTGGACCAAAATTCGTCTAGCCAGCCAAAAAGCCAAAATTCGTCTAGAAATTAAAAAAAACACATTTCATGTAGAATCCGTAAATAGCAAGTAGACCAGAACAGGACGGTGTGGCGAGCCAGTGTGTGGCGGCCGTCTGTATGGCGGCCGGTGTGTGGCGGGCCTGTGTGGCGAACCTCATCAAACCAAAAACTTTTTTTTGGCCCATTCTAGACCAAAACATATAAAAGACAAAAATGTGCAGAATTTTATGCTCTATCTTTTGGTCTTTTTAATTTTTTGAAATTCAAACAAATTGTTCTAAATTTCCTCTAAAAACACGATTTTCCCTTTAAAAGTATAATTTTTTCGAAAACTTTCAACATCTTTCTAAGCAAATTCAAAAAATTAAAAATATCAGAAGATAGAGCATAAAATTTTGCATATTTTTTCTTTTATAGTTTTGGTCTAGAATGGTTCAAAAAAGGCTTTAGGTTAGATAAGTTTCGCCACACACTGGCCGCCACACACCGGCCGCCACACACCGGCCGCCAAACACCGGCTCACCACACAAAGGGGCGTACTGAAGTAGATCGATCCCCCCCCCCTAGACATAATGCAGATCACCCAAGATGGCATGTAGAACCCGCAAATGGTGTGTTAATAGAGAATTTTGGTCTTTTAGCTGACTAGACAAATTTTGGTCTAGACGAATCTTGGTGCAGCGAGCAAAGGATTAAAAGAGGTTTTTACAGATTTTTTGGCCTTTTGATTTGATTTATTTAAAAAAAATTAAAATTTACAAAGGATCCAAACAAATAAGTTCAAATTACATACAGGTAAATAATGTTTTTATACAAAATAAACAAAATGTATAAAGAAATTTATTCTAAAGAATTTATGCGCAAAATAAATATTAGTTTTACTAGAGACCGGACAAGGGGGTCGATCAACAGTTTTCGATAAAAATCTCGAAAAACCTCGATCTCGAAAAATCTCGAAAAACTCAAAAAATGTTCGATCAACATTTTTCGATAAAAACCTCGAAAAATCTCGATCTCGAAAAATCTCGAAAAAAAATTATCGAGATTTTATTTATTTTTTTCAACCAATAAAAATTGTTAATAAATTTATATTTCAATATCAAATAATTAATTAATCGGATTCTATATCAAATATGTATCAATATTTGAATTTGAGCAATGGAAGATTTCGGGTTAAAAAAATAAGCATTTCGGCCTTTTGCGGGCGTAATCGACTGCATCGATAATCATAGAGTATCACGAGCTATGAAAAAAAGTTGCTCGCTTGCAACACTGGTGGCAGGTGCTGACAGAAATTTCATCGTCTCTTTTGACAATTTTGGAAAAGTTTTGTAGTTTTCACACCAGATTTCTATCCGGCGGTCCCGACAGGGGCCGCCGGAGAAATTTTTGAAAAATTACTTCTTTTTTCTTATAAAAATAGTCATTATTAAGACATTTTTTGGAAAAAATACTGTTTAGGATTCCGCCGGAGAAAATTTTGAAAATTTAAATCTCTTTTCTTAAGAAAATTGGTCACTTTTTTAATGGAATTTCAATAAAAATCCGAAAATCAGGATAAAATAAGGACATACATAGGTCGAAAATCAGGACGTATCTCCTAAAAAGCTCAACAAGCATTAAATTTTAGTAAAAACGACTACCACTAATTTAAATTGGAATTATTACCAATTTTGAACAGGCAATGAGTAAAAAAAATTCGGATTAAAAAATTGGATAAGTAATTAAATCTTTGTAATGGGATAAAAAATTATACAATATGTTATGTAGCATAACATTATGCCAACTTTACAATTAATGAAAATTTTTTTGAAATTTTGGTGAAATTCCATGAACCGTCAAACTAAAAAAAAATCGAAATATTCCAAAAATTGCCTTTTCTCGAAAAACCTCGATCTCGAAAAATCTCGAAAAACAAAAAAGGTTCGATCAATAGTTTTCGATAAAAATCTCGAAAAACCTCGATCTCGAAAAATCTCGAAAAACTCAAAAAATGTTCGATCAAGATTTTTCAAGAAATCTCGAAAGGGAAAATCTCGAAAAATCTCGAATAATCTCGATCGAGATCTTGATCGATCCGGTCTCTAGTTTTTACCCATAATTTATTTTATATGAATGTTCTAATTATAATAATACCTTTTGTAGATGAAAATAATGTTCGACAACCTGATTCATTATCTATTGCTAATGGTAATAATTAAATATTAATTTTTTTAGAAATAGCTATTCAATAAGCTAATAACACATTTAATCCGTCCTTTAGAAACATAAAATTATATGATCAAGATCAAAATGAATAGAAAAAATTTTTTAATTATATTTAAGAAAGTAAATTGGCCCATAAATTATTGGACGGCTTAAAAGGTATCGAAATCGGCGCTTCTTACCATAATCCCTTCGGACTGGATACAATCAATGTTGATTATAGCGATAATGTGTCGGATATTTTTCAGCAACACCAAATGGCTACAACCGGTAGTTCGTTTGAAATTTTAAAAATTAAATGTAATTTCAGACTAACAGTGAGGTATTTCAAGAGAAATTGAAAACAGTCCTTGGGTAGATTCGAGAGATATGTTGAATTATTAAGATAATAAGAAGAGAAATTTAAAAAATTAAATTTAAACACTATAGGTTTATCAGAGAAATATATATGTTGTAGCCGATCTTGAATTTCAGCCGAAGTCAACTTCGGCTAGCCGATCTTGAATCGGATGGCCAAAACGAAAACTTTTTTTTGAGGCTTCCTAGGCCAAAACTATAAAAGGCAAATATGTGCAGAATTTTATACTCTATCTTTTGGCCTAATTAGTTTAAGTTTTCCTTAAATTTTTTGAAATTTTCGAAAATTCAATTTTTAAAAATGTTAAAAATTTTCAAATTTTTAAATAAAATTAAAAAATCTAATAGGGCCAAAAGATAGAGCATAAAATTCTGTACATATTAGTTTTTTATAGTATTAATCTAGCATTATCTTAAAAAAAGTTTTAGTTTTGGCCATTTTTCCGATTCAAGATCGGCTAGCCGAAGTTGACTTCGGCTGAAATTCAACTTCGGCTAAAACATATACACGATTTTCGCAACCATTTGAAATACTTCCCTTGCAAGATTTTATCAAATAAGTAGAGACCAGCGGGAGGACAGGATACAGTACAGGATTTTAGAGGATTAACATGGTGCTAGGTCATTTCTTAAAAAGTATCAAAAAGGGCCAAACTTAAAAAGTATCAAAATGTGCGAAACTTAAAAAGTATCAAAATGGATTTTACATAACAAGATTAAAATGGACTTTAAATTAAAGCTCAATCAAGTACCGTAGTACATTCATGAAGTTCGTGAAACATGAAATACGTGATGTCTGATGTGTATTGTACTTTTGAAGTGTCTTTAATACGTGACTTCACTATATGTGTTCCCCAGAAATAAGTGGTTTCTCAAATTTTGCCTACTCTAAATAAAAAGATAAGCAGCAAATTATAACCTATGTTTCTGGTTAAATTTTCTGAGACTTCCTTAAAAATAAAAAACGGTCAAAACTTAGAGAACTTCTAGATACATTTTTTAGCAAATGAACCAAAATATTAAAGGCCAAAGATTTTTGTATATTTTAGTTCCTTAAAATATTTAAAATCAAAAATAAATTTTGAACTTACAAAATTTTTAAATTTTTAAGTAATAAAAAAATTTAAGCATATAACCAGAAAAAAACAGGAAAATTCTGCTAATTTTTAGAGTTCACTTAAAATTTTTTATGTAAAATCCATTTTGATACTTTTTAAGTTTGGCCCATTTTGATACTTTTTAAGTTTCGCCCATTTTGATACTGTTGTATCCTTGGGTCGTCGGAAGAGGCCAAGAGACACAATGAAGAATAATTGTTTATTGAATAGAATAATGGAACAAGGATGGGAAGTGAAGAATGAGGAAGGAAGGCAAAACAGAAGTGACAAATGCTGGAAAATGGATCACTTATATAGGTGGAGATGTGAAGGAAACATAAAGAATAATTACATGATCTGGGATACAAGCAAGAAAGAATACCTTTAAGAAATATTATCACACGTGAAGAGAATCTTAGGTCGATCATGCTCATATCCACAACATCTCCCTCTTTAATTTCTGAAGTCCCGCCAGCACATCAGAACGTCCCGTAGATCAATGGGGCCCATCTGATCGAGCTGTAGTCGAGCGAGGCTCTTCCGAATGATCCGTAGTCGAGCACGTAGTCGGGCGGGGCCCATCTGAATCCGTAGTCGTGCATGTAGACGAGCGGGGCTCATCTGAATCCGTGGTTGCACTGGTCGTCGCATGCCCTGTAGTCGAGCACGTTGTCGCACGTACAGTCGTCGAACCATGCCTTTGAACGTTGGTGGACATCCGTTGCTTCTTCATCGGATGACATCGGAGCTGGTTTGCGTAGCGGTGAACCCTTGTGCCAAGTCTCGGTACTTCCACACGGTAGCGCTGCGAACCATCCACTCGTTCAATGATTGTGCATGGAATCCATGTTGCTTTGCCATTGCTGTAGTTGAGCACAAGAACTGGACTTCCGGCTTTGAACATCGAAGGCTTCTTTTGGTGGGATGAAGATGTGACATCTGCCTTCTTTTTGCTGCACTGAGCATCGAAGCGTACAGACTTCTTTGGAGTTGACTTCTTGGCTTGAACACTGCCCTGAGTCGAATCATCTTTTGCATTGAAGTGTACAGGTTTCTTCAGAGTTGACTTCTTGGCTTGAACATCGCCCTGAGTCGAATCATCTTTTGCGGAATTTGGCGTTGAAGTCGTACTTCCTAGCCATGGCAGTAGGTTGAGCTTGCGAATCCATGGTGCTCCAACCAGGTCTTGAACAATCGTCTTGCAGACGTATGCATCGAGGTTCTTCACTTCGTCCTCATGCTGAACTTCGCAATTGATCCTGCCGTCGAATCTTCTGCCAGTGCATTCTTTGGCTTCGATCTCTTAAGGCATCAATGTTGGACGACCGAGCTTTTCCCATGTCTTCATCGTAATGACCGTGACATCTGCTCCGGTGTCGACCTTCATTTTGCAATCAATGTTGTTGATCTTCAGAACTGCTTGAATTGCATCTGAATCATCGGAAGTTGCGTAGGCTGAACTGACGGTCACTGTATGAACTGTTGCTGCCGACACAGTTGCCTTTTGCTGAACTTCTTTGCCTTGGCAGACGGCTCTGATATGTCCCTTCTTCTGGCATTGGTGACATATAGCCTCTTTGAACTTGCACTGATCACGTCGATGTCCCCTTTGTCCACAAGAATAACAAGGCTTGAATCCAGGAGTCGAGCCTTCGGGATCATGGCGACTGATGTTCTTCTTCTTTCTTCTCCATTTCTCTGGATAAGAAGATAGTGCATCGATTGACATCGGCTTGCATTGAGACAGCAACGTAGCATTCGTCCGAACCGATAGGAATGTCCGGCATGCTTCACGAAGCTTCTTCAGCGTAATGTCTTCATTCTTCCTTCGCGCTTCTTCAAGAATCTGCAGGCACTTCTGTCGTAGATCGTGGTGATCATCACGTAAGGCCGTAATCAGAATCAAGCATTTCAATTGCTCTTTACAACATGGCGAGAATCCGGAATTTTCACATGCGGCATTGACTTGGTTGAATACTGCCATGACATCTTGATTCGGCCGTTGTTTCAATTTGAAGCATTCATACTGTCGGACGTACACTGAGCGAGTGTCTTCGAATAAGTCCTTCAGTTGCTGAACGGCGTCTTCGAATGCTAGATCGTCTGGCTGCAATGGCTGGATGCTGTCCGCGAAGTTGGAGTAGTCTTCATCCGATAACTTGCTGACCAGCAGTCGCACTTTGGTAGCGGAATCCAAGTCCTTGCCATCTTCCTCGAAGAATTTGCCATACCGCTGGTACCAGGCATTGAAGGTGGTGCCACTTTCAGGATCGTAGACGAACTTCCCGATGCGGTTGTCGAGCGAAGAGGCGATCGTTGCATGCTGCGCACTTTGAGCCACAACTTGCTGCACTTGAGGTTGCTGTGCTCGTTGCTGATTCTCCATTAGTTGGGCGACCAATTGAGATTGTTGCTCCAGCATTTGCGTCAATCGCTCAATTGTCTGGTCCTTGCTTGGTGCCATTTGCGTTGCGAATAATCCTAGCGTTGAAGTTGCGGTGAATAATCCTTGAAGTTCCGTTGCTGACTGCGCCAATTGTTGTATTCTTGGGTCGTCGGAAGAGGCCAAGAGACACAATGAAGAATAATTGTTTATTGAATAGAATAATGGAACAAGGATGGGAAGTGAAGAATGAGGAAGGAAGGCAAAACAGAAGTGACAAATGCTGGAAAATGGATCACTTATATAGGTAGAGATGTGAAGGAAACATAAAGAATAATTACATGATCTGGGATACAAGCAAGAAAGAATACCTTTAAGAAATATTATCACACGTGAAGAGAATCTTAGGTCGATCATGCTCATATCCACAACAGATACTTTTTAAGTTTCGCCCTTTTTGATACTTTTTAAGTTTCGCCCATTTTGATACTTTTTAAGTTTCGCCCTTTTTGATACTTTTTAAGTTTCGCCCATTTTGATACTTTTTAAGTTTCGCCCTTTTTGATACTTTTTAAGTTTCGCCCATTTTGATACTTTTTAAGTTTCGCCCTTTTTGATACTTTTTAATAAATGACTCAGCACGGATTTACATGATTTTGAAGCAGGATTAATCTTATGCAGGATAAATCCTATAACAGGGTACTGCCTATTATTTTCTAAATCCTGTTTTCTGTATCCTATCCTTGTAGTTTAGAAATCCGGTGGTGCCATGTCGTTTGGTCCAAAAGTGCAAAAATGGGAAAGATGCATTTATACACTACGAAATACCTATAATCCAATAAAAACCCAAAATGCCCCAACATTTTTCAGATAAAATCTCCACATTAGAGTCCTGAAAAAGCCTATGTCGCTTTTTCTTAAAATCTGTAAGAATTCAACGAAATATTTTTAGAAATATTTTCTAAAAAAAAATAAAAATATTTTTAGAAATATTTTTTTTTATTTACTATTATTCATAGCTTTCCAAAAAAAGTCAACCAAATTTTTTTCACATTCTTAAATTGCCTTTATATAGGACTTTGAATTTCTCGATATGATTTTGAAACTTCCCAAAAGCTAATCTTTTTAAGTATGTGCTTCAAATCTTGCAAGTCTTAGTTAAAAGTAATTGCCATTTCAGGACTTAAAGAGGATCTAATGTGGAGAATTTATCCGAAAGACCCTACATAAAAATTTTAATGACCGAATTGCAAATGCTGGGGTATTTTGGGTTTATTGGATTTTAGGTATTTCGTAGTGTATAATTGCAGGTTTTTCATTTTTGCACTTTTGGACCAAAAGCCCATTTTTGCACTTTTGGACTAAACGAATCAGCGCGAATTCCGGTCATATGACTATAGTAATTAATGAAAATTGGTTGGGAGCCCCGGCCGAGATTTCTCGTCCGGTGCTGCCAGTAAAAGATGGAAAACGCGTGTCGGCTTTCGCCTCCAAAGCCTGAGAGGCTAGGGAAGTCAGGGTTCCGAGGGTGACCGGGATCGGGATCACCGTTTCCGGTGTCCAAGTCCCTTGACCAAGCTTCGAGTGGGCGCTGGGCCCAATCTCCACCCGCTCTTGGCCGGCCACCGAGTGTACGCCATGCTCAGGGAGTTTCCCCCCGTTTGAGGACAGCATGAACACTCGGGTCCCCTCGTCCCAGTCCTTAGCATCCGTTGCGCAGTGATCAGNAGGCGTGCTTGCGCCTGTCCATGGTGCACCTCCATTCTTGATCTGAGATCATGGAGACCACGTTCTAACTCCAGGATCCTCCTGTCCTGTCCCACTTGCACATGCTTCTCCATACTGGTACTGCTCGCGCCAGAACCTTGGGTTCCGGTGCTACCAGTAATTAATGAAAATTGGTTGGGAGCCCCGGCCGAGATTTCTCGTCCGGTGCTGCCAGTAAAAGATGGAAAACGCGTGTCGGCTTTCGCCTCCAAAGCCTGAGAGGCTAGGGAAGTCAGGGTTCCGAGGGTGACCGGGATCGGGATCACCGTTTCCGGTGTCCAAGTCCCTTGACCAAGCTTCGAGTGGGCGCTGGGCCCAATCTCCACCCGCTCTTGGCCGGCCACCGAGTGTACGCCATGCTCAGGGAGTTTCCCCCCGTTTGAGGACAGCATGAACACTCGGGTCCCCTCGTCCCAGTCCTTAGCATCCGTTGCGCAGTGATCAGCGTGCTGATCAGGCCCACTCCCAGTGGTCAATTTCACCAACTCTCCCATCGTGTTCGGGCGAGCGGGACCAGTTGAGGAAAGCATGTGAACATCGGGGGACCCTGGGTCCTTTCTTGAAGGATTGGGGTCCGTTGTGGACGTTAGTCCTGGTTTTTGCTTCTCACCTCCGGAGTACTGCTTGAACTCCTTGGGAGGGTCCATTCCCTTGTCCTTGGATCCATTTTGACCTTTGTCAACAATGGGGTCCTTAGTGGACTCTCGTCCCGCGCGAATCTTCGCGCTCAACCCGCGGAAGTACTGCTCGAACGTCCGGGGCGTCCTTGGTGACGAAGTCCAGGATCCATGGAGATCTTTGTCTTCCATGGGGTCCGTGGTGGACTCTCGTCCTGGTGCAGGCTTAAGCCTAGAGGGATTTACTTTGTAGCTCTCTGGCCTGAGGCCAACTTGATGATGAGTTTCGGGGTTCATCTCCCCACTCATGGCCCGTTGCTGGGTCCAAGTCCGCTTCATCTCCTCTCGAGCCCGGTCCGCACTTGGCGAGCCGGGTTCGGACCTTCCGGGACTGAGTCCCATGCGGTGGGTTTGATCTTTTAAGTTCTCTGGCCTGAGGCCAACTAGACGCTTCTCTGGCATCACTTCTCCTGGGCACTTGGCCCCTCCTCCCATTCCATTCACGCTCGGCGACTTTTCGCCGCGGTCCTCATGGCCTTTCTGGCCAAGTCCGACTGCCCGACCGGCTACCCGAAGTGGGTCATAACTCCCGGTGGTCACGCTCGGCTTGCCTGCCTCAGATCCACAAGTGCGGCTCAATGTCGTCGGATGCATGATGAAACTTCGCTGAGGTGCTGCTGTGTCGTCGTCGATGTGCTGCTGAAGAATGGCTCCTGGGAAGGATCCTTTTCCTTCCTTTTGCCCGCCTTAAATCTCCTCCCGACTCCCCCCATTGGGGTGGGCGGGGTTCCGATGAGTTTCAACACGAAAGAGTGCTCGGTTCCAGCACGAAGGTGCAGGAAACGGCGCTAATCCGTTCCTTTGAACCGTCGGGCAGCAGGTGGTTGGTTCCGCCCACCTGCTAGGGGCACCGAGTGCTTGCACTCTCCCCCTTTTCCCTTTCTCTGCCTCTCCGCGGAGACCGTCGCGGGTCCTTCTCTGCCTCTCTGGCAGGGAGTGGTCAAAAGTGGGCAATGATCTTTCTGCCCGCCCTTTTCTCTCACCGCCATTTTTGGCGGTTTCTCTTACCGTGCCACTCTGAAAGGGAAAAGGAGAGCGGTTGTAAAAACCGCCTGGAGAATAACGGGGTGTGAGAGAGGGAAGACCGACCCGTCCAACAACTGAACGAGAAAACAGTTAGTCGGCCCCTCCTCTCCACTGGTTGCTCACACAAGCAACCAAAGGCCTGCACTACCCCAGTACGGGGTAGTGTGCTCCCCCTTGGCGCGGAAGTGCGTCCTCGCACTTCCACCAAGGTTGGTTTTGTGAGCCCTGAGGGCCATAGTCTACCACTGTATACCGTAGTTTACCATGGTGGGCTGTAGTTTGAGGGCCTGCGGAAGCCCATGAAAGAGTTTTGGTTTTGGTTGTTTACTTTTTAGTTATCTGTACTGAGTACAACTTGGTTACATTTGGCCATGCCTGGCCATAGTCTGCCACAGTCTGCCACTGTGGGGCCTGAGGATGCCCGAAAGAGACGAAATTGAACTTTATTAGATTTCTGTGCTGAGCACAACTTGGTGGCATTTGGCCATGCCAGGCCATAGTCTGCCACAGTCTGCCGTAGTCTACCATAGTCTACCATTGTGGGGCCCATCATGACTGGACTGCTCTCACTGCCTGCCAGGAGCCGGAGCCCCTTCTCTCCAATTGAGTTCTCGCGCCGGTCGAGTGTTAGCGGTGAACGCCACATTCTCGTGCCGGGAGTCCATGAGCACCTGACCACGTGGAGAGTACACCAGCGGTGTGTTCTCCGGTTGGGTGATCAACCAATCCAGGTAGGCCTGGTATTGGCGTCCTTCCACTGGTGGTGAGAACACCGTGGTTCTCATGACGTATTTCCCGACAGCCGCTTTCGGCTCTGCCTCGGGGTCCCTTGAACTCTGATCGAATTTCTCATGGAGCCAGTCCATGTTACCGATCACAAATGCGGCCTCTCTTGCTCGGGTGAAGGCCACCGTCGCAATTTTGGCCTCATGGACGAATTCTCTGGCCGCAGCCCTTCCCTCTTGTGCTCTCGGGGAGCTGTTCCTCGTTGTGATCAAGATCACAAAGTCCGCTTCTTGTCCAATGTACGAGTGGACAGTCCGTACCTCGACTCGGCGGTTTTCCGGAGGTTGCGCAGGTTCCGCTGCAAGCAGCTCTGCTGCAATACCTTCCATGTTTCGCGCCGAGCCGGTGTAGAAGCACACCACCGTCACCGATGCGTGCGGTACTCGCATTCTGAGCATTCTCAGAATGGACCTGGCCACATCTTCCTGTCCCGGATTGCACCAGGAAGTGCCAAATGCAGGTTCTTCCGGCTCCCTCAAATGGATCAGGGAGATTGGGATTCTCAGGGACACGACCGGCACATGGTAGGTTTCTACCATGGTGCGGATGTTCTCGTGCCCGAGGCCATGCCTCACTCTTTCCGCATAAAATGCATAACTGATGACCGGGACCATGTCCTTATGGAAGCGGTACACCTTTTCCAGGGACATGGTCTTGTTTCTGAGCCATCGATCGAAAAATTCTGCCACTGAATGCAGTGCGAATTTAAACTGATCAATGCTCGCCCAATCATGTTGCACGTATGGCGGCAACTGACGGACATCTCCCGTCACGACCAGTTGGTCGATTCTGGTGGCCCAGACCAAGTTTTGGACGTCCACCATCCGGACCATTTGGCACTCATCAACCATCAACAGGCTGAAGTCCTCAAGCATCTTGGTTAGCTGTTGCGCTTTCGCAACGGTGCAGACCACGATCTTGATCTTATCCTGACGCATCAAGACCATTCTGGCCATTTTGTCGTCATCGGTCAGGTCTCCCGGATGCTCTGTCTTATTCCGGACATAGTTACGGCAGTTTTCCAACTGCGCTTCCGAGAGCACCTCCGGTCCAATCTCCTCGTTCTCACGGCTTCGAATCAGTTCTTTGACATGTGCCACAACCCCAATCTTGTTGAGGAGGGCCTGATTCAACCGTGGGCCATATTCCCGAGCATGCTCGGCGATCATCGAGTGCGTCGACTGGATGGCCAAGATGGAAGGTACCACCTTGTCGTCCAGGTCCAATAGGCCCATGGCCTTGCAGATCTCCTCAGCCAAGTGCATGGCCGCAAGATTCGTCACTGCCACACCCAGGATTTTCTCCCCAGGGCGACAGAGTCCCATATACTCGGCGATTTTCCCGAGCAGGAGGGTCTTGCCCGAACCTGCCGGTGCCTGTATAAAGATGCCGGGATGCAACGCAAAGACCGTCGCATAGAGGGCAAGTTTTTGCTCTCTGTTGAGGCCTAGATCTTTGCCTAGCATTCTTCGCTGCTCAATCCACTGTTTGATGGTCCGTTGGTGCTCCCACAGGGGGTTGCAACGGGCCAGGTAGGCCAGTTGACCTTCCTCATCAGAGGGTCTCACAACGAGGATTTCCTCGTTGTTCTTCCCGTAGTCCTTCGGAGGCTCATGATACTTGGGACAGTCGCCCAAGGACCTCGGCACGTCTCTGCTGGTGCCCGCCATCTCAAAGGACAACTTGATGTCCTTGGTAGGCACCAATGTACAGAGTAGCTCCGTTCGCATGGACTTGAAGCCCATGGCCCAATCTTCCTCTTCCAGCTGGGGTTCCGGACAGCTCGCAAGGAGATCAATCCGTTCCTCCAGACCAGTGGCCTGCTCATCGATGGTCAATCGCAATTCTTTGCGATTTGGCCAAGTGATGTCCAACCATTCCAACTCCTCCTCCGCGGTCACCGATTCTCCCTCGGGTACTTCACCTTCTTCAGTGGATTCCACTGGATTTTCGTCATCCATTCTCAGTTGGTCCGCGAAACTGTGCCCCAACTGGTGCACAGACGGGTTACCATCCTGGTCCTCACCGCTGGGCTTGGGTGCTTCCCCACGCCCCCATCTCTCCACGATGCGACGAAATCGGACATGCCGAATTTGTCCATCTGGGTCCATGGTCAGCGCCTGTGTGATGGTGCGAAACATGGGCACCCATCTTGTCCCAATCCTCGTTTCCAATCTTCCCATGGAACCGGGCCGAAGATATCTCGTGCAGGCCAAGATGTCCAGCTGGCTGGGTTCTGTCCATGTGGGAGTAAAGGTGTAGGTCCGGTTGGCTTCGAGATCTGAGATCTCTCCTGGCACCTTCACTCGCCGCATTTCATGGACGTACTTTTGGCGTTCACCCGCCGATGCCGCCGTGTTCGCCATTCTCAGGACATCAAAGTCCTCACGGAAACTTCTTGGGGTGTGATTCCCGTCTCCGAGACCTTGGTTGCGTACCAGCTTCTCGCGGGCATCTGCTGGTAGCGTTTCCATCCACATCAGCACGCACTCGCCATTTTCCGCTGCTTGAGCGTATCTGGTGTATGCTGCTGGGACCTGCAGATCCCCTATATAGAGGGTCTGGTTCTTCTGTTTCCCGTACGCATTGATCCATACGTACTGTCCTTGCCGGGGTGGTTCAAGGAACCCGTTCGCATGCGATCCATCCAGAATCAGGGCATTTCTGGCCGAGCTGCCCCTTTGGAAGTGCAGCGACGCGAATTCCACCTCCCAGCGGAATTTGCTCTTCGCAGGTTTCGGCTGCTCAAGCATGGTGATCACCGCCACCTGCTTGAACTGCTTCAACCCCGAGTCCTGAGTTTTCTTGAACTTCAGGGCCGCGCAGCTAGGAATGAGAATCTTTTGCTGCTGGTCCTGGAAGTGTCTCTGGGGATCGGAGTTCCCCGGCTGGAATTCTCTTGGGGTTCCATCCGGTTTGGTCAGAAGACCGAACTCCTCCACCATGACCATGTCTCCAACCACGAGCCCTAAGGCATCGTCTGGCTGGGCCCCGAATCCAAATTGCAGGAAGAGCGGGAAGTGTTGCGTCACTGAGCCCGTTTCCGGGTTGGCCAGGATGCCAATGGCAACATCTCCCGTCCTCTTGCTGATGTAGTACCTCTGAGGTGCATAAATCTCTGGCATTTTGTAATCCAGGACCAAAGTTGCGTTGAAGCCGAGCACCCTTTGACGGGTGAGCTCTGACTGCTTCTGCCCGTCCTTGCTCGCCTCGCTTTTGGACGACTGGGCTTGCCCAGACGAACCAAGAGAGCGGGCTGAACTCCCTCTCTTGGGCACGAAGCCCCCGCCACGAGAGTATGTCCCGCTTCTGACCGCACCAGCCCCTGGAGGGGATCGGTCGTCCCTCTTTTTCTCCGGTGACCGCTCGCGGCAGCTTCCTGCCTGGCGTCCGGTTCCTCTCCCTCTCTTGGAGGTCTTGCCTCGCTGGGTGCTACGAGAGCTGTCCCTGCTTGGCCTGCCGTCAGAGGGTGTGACTCGAGCATCACGAGCGGCCTCTCCCCAGGCTGTCTCGGGCCATGGTTCCAGCGTGTTCCAATCTTGGTCCGCTGTGGACGAAGCTGGGGCCGGACCCGACAATCCGAACGATCTTGGCTGCTGAGCAGCTTCAGATCTGGGCGCTTGCGCCCTCTCACTCGGCCTTGCAGAAGGTCGTGTGGCCCAATCCATCAGAGTGCTAGTTGGAGCACTGCGCAGGAACTGTCCAATCTCTACCTCACCAGCGGCAAACCGGTTGAGGAGTTCCCCCATGATCTGCTCGCGCATGCCTTCTGGAATTGTCTGCACGCCGGTAGAAGAGCTCGGGGCTCGTACCCGCGCCTCGGCTTCCACTTGTTCCTCCAAATTCCTGGCCGCATCGCGCTGATCATCCCAGTTTCTGGACGCTTGCCATTGTCTGGCCAGGTCCGTCTGGTCCTGTGCTTGCCGCTTGGGCTGATCACGGGAGGTCTGACGACTGTACACGTGGTCAGTCGCATTCCTCTTCCGGCCCCCTTGGCTTCCGCCAAAACTCGAGGATTCTGAGCGGACTTGCTGCCCCTCTCCTCTCATGGCTTCTGCCTGCTGTCGCTGCTTGACTTTCTCCTCATTCTTGCGCAGCACTTCGCGTTTTGCTTCGTTACTTGCTCTGAACATGTCCCTTCGGACATGACATCTTTCCGTGGGGTGCGTGCCTTCGCGTTTGCAATAGTCGCACCACCATCGGTTCCGGAATTCGCTTTCGTCAGATTTCTGACGTCGCGGATCCGGCGCCTTCTCACGCGTTGGCTGACGCGTGGACCCGCCGTCCTTTTTGCCACCACGACCCCTCTGGCCCTGAGCACCTTGGTGCTTGGGGCCCACCTTGAGGGTGTCCTGCGCTGCTTCCGCCAACTCATCCATAGAGAACTTATCCCCCGTTTTCTTGATGAAGTCGAAGGCTTGATCGATTTGTCGATCTTCACGATCTTTCGATCGGGCCTTGCCGGTGGTGCTGTCCGGTCGAACTGGTCTTGAGGACCCTCGACCTTGGTCACCATTGCTGTAAAATGGACCAAAACTCCGGTCCATGCGTTGCTTGATCTCCTCTCTCAGAGGGTCCCTTGCACCTTCCTCACAGATGCCGCGCATCTTTTCTCTGAGCTCCGACGCCCCCGTTTGGCGGCGCGCCTTCTCCTGCTCGGCCAATTTGGTCGCAGCTTCTTCCTGGCGTTTCTGTTCCACCGCCGGTTGAGCTTGCTCAACCGGAGGCCCGAAGACTCGATGGATCTTCTCCAGGTACTGCTTCAGCGACTCCTCCCTCATGCGGGATTTGTGCTGCTCCTCCTCTGTGGGAACTTTGTGTTCATCCACTTCCATTGCAGTAGCAGCTCGCTGTTGCTGCTCTTTCTCTGGAGCCTGGCCCGGACTTGCCGGGAGGCCCAGGACCTCTTTGAGCTGCTTGGTATCAGCCTGGAGATCAGCTTCCTTGGTGCCGAGCACCGTGATCTCCTCTTCCTCTGATTCTTCCTCATCCTCATCCAGGATGTCCTCATCCACTTCCTCGTCCATGTCACTGGTTCCAGTGCATGTCTGATCATCGCCACTGGACTGTTCTTCCGTAGCAGTGCCAGTTTGGCTGGTATTCTCGGTGGTTTCACCGGTCCTTTGTTCCTCCTCGGTTGAGGGAATGTCCGGATTTTCCGGGTTTTCAGAATTGCTCTGAGTTTTGGAAGGTTTCTTCCTTTGGCTCATTGCGATTTACTTTTTAGTTTTCTGAACTGAGTTCAACTAGGGTGGTATTGATTACTTTTTAGTTCTCTGCACTGAGTGCAACTAGAAGAAGATTACTTTTTAGTTTACTGCACTGAGTGCAACTAGAAGATGTTGAAGGCCGTTGTTTAAGTGCGCTGAAGAGAGCTGTTGAACGCTTGCAAAGTTTTTTGCAAATGAAGAGCGAATGGTGCCTTTGTGGGCAAACGGGCCGATATTTAAAGGCTTCCGTTGCACAGCGCACAGAGACAGACAGCGCACTATAGACGAGATAGTGCACTCTGCCCCGGCAGGGAGGCAGACAGTGATGAAAGAGCGCAATGCGAATTCTCATCATTTTCTGCGTCTCTGACCCAGCGATGCAGCCCTCTGCCGATTACGGTATGTTTCGACGCGAATGTGAATCTCGCGTTGGATTCAAATTATGAACCAACGGTCCATTATGCAAATTTGTGCATAATTATGGTAACTCTGCATGTTTTGCATGTTTATGCATAACATGGGACCAGAAACAAGCAATTAAGGCATTTTTTGCCAACTTATCTTGTTTCGACTTTTTTCACCCAAATTTTGTAGAATTTGGGGCCCTTTTTCCGACAATACCTCCCCCTTGGCGCAAGATTTGGCCGGGGTCCATCAGTGGGGTTGGAAGTCCCGGAAGTGAGCGGGTTTCCGCACAGTCCGTCCGGTCCTCGTTCTTACCAAGTTTTCTTGGCAATCACGGGCATTTCCCGTTATCCGTTGCGGGGAAATTGGGTTCCTTCCGTGTTCTCGGTCCGTGCCCATCATTTCTGGTGGGAAGGTGACCGGTCCTTCTCCCTCCGGAGGAAGTGCAGCTACGCCGTGGAGTTGTTCCGGCATGGCGTCAACTGGTTCATCTCCAGGTACGTCTTGAACTCCTTGGTCCATGGTTTCATGGTCCAGTGCCCTGAACTGCTTGATTTGGTTGACGTGGACTCTATTCTCCTCCATATCCGGTTTCTCGACCGG
Organism: Rotylenchulus reniformis; assembly: GCA_001026735.1. NCBI lineage: Eukaryota > Metazoa > Nematoda > Chromadorea > Rhabditida > Hoplolaimidae > Rotylenchulus > Rotylenchulus reniformis. The sequence continues at coordinate 105,587 of LDKF01000002.1, forward strand.
AACAATGGAACAGTGAAGTCCATCGTCCTCCATTCTTTTCACACGGAAGATCCCGGTCCAAAAGGGTCTGAACTTTTGGAATTCGCCGACTTTCAGTCGGTAGTTCCGAAAAGTGACCAGATCGCCCGATTTGATGGCCACGGGTCTTGCCCGTCGGTCAAATTGAGCGGCCATCTTCAGGGCATTTGCCCAGGCCGTTTCTTCGGCTGTGCGCCAGGCCTTCGCCATGTTCATCGTGAGCTCCTCCCGGAAATCCCCCACTGCCCAAGCGTTTCCCTGAGGGACTGGGTACAGTGCTTGATCCGCCGGGAGAATCGGGTCACGCCCGTACATTAGGTAGAAGGGCGATTCCCCCGTCATGTCATTGACGGCCGTGTTGTAGCAGTATGCCGCTGCTGACAACAGGACGTCAAAGTCCTCTCCCCGTTCTCTGGTGAGCTTCGCAATGATGTCTCGCCATGTCCGGAACGACCTTTCAACCACACCATTGCCCTCCGAGTGGTAGGGGGTGCAGAAGACCTTCCTGGTGTTCAGATCCCGGCACAAGTCCTGAAATGATTCCGCCCGGAACGTTGTGGCATTGTCCGACAAGAGTTCCATGGGGGCCCCAAATTTCAACACCACCTCATTCACGAACAGTCTCGCGACTGTTGCGGACCTTGCATCCGGTGCGGGCACCGAAATCACGAATTTCGTGAAACAGTCGATGAAGTTCACGATGTACTTGTTCCCCCTTGCCGTCGGTGGCATGGGTCCGCACAGGTCAACCGCAACTCTCTGCATTACAGTAGTGTAATGCATCGGACGGAGCGGTGCCTTCGGCTGTGCCTTTTTTCGGAGTTGGCACTCCGGGCATACCTTTATCCACTTCACGAAGTCCTGCATTTTGCGGTACCAAGTGAATGGTCTTGATTTTCTCAAGCTTTTGGCAAGCCAAAAGTGTCCTCCGCCCATTTCTGAGCTGTGCACCAGATCGAACACCCACTTTTGTAGGTGCTTAGGTACGACAACCTGGGAGAATTCTCTCCCGTCCTTCGCATGGATGTGCACTGTGATGATGCCGTCATCCATGATTCTTGTATCCTGGTTCATCAACCAGAACACATCCTTCGGGATGTCCACCTCATTTGCAGGAAGGGTTTCCTCCCCTGCAAAACACGCGGCAAACATCCTGAGTGCCGGATCCTCTCGTTGTTCCTTGACAATGTCAAACCTGTTAAAGGTTTCTCTGGCCATTGTCATGAACACACGGTTCTCCTCGTCTTCCTGAGACTCCGAACTGGAGTTGGAGACGGTCCTAGCTCCCAGAACTGGAAAACATCTCGGGAATTCCATGATGTCCTGGAGCTCTTCTGGAGATGGTTCTCCAGGCTCAATTCTTGACAGGGCATCAGCAACGGTGTTGCGTTTCCCGTCAATGTGCTCAATACTCACATTGTCGTAGCTCATGAGTTCCATGAACCATCTCGAGAGTATTGGCGCCACTTCCCGACTCCTGGCCAGGAAGGTCAATGGTTTGTGATCAGTGTGGACAATGGTCTGCTGGCCATAGATGTACATGATGTACTGGCGCAGTGCCCATATGATCGCACCAAGTTCCAGTTTTACTGGCGCCCAACTTCGCTCATTTTCCGACAGGGTTCGGCTGGCAAACGAGATTGCCCTGTAATCCCGAACCTGTTCGTCCCACTGCATCAAGGATGATCCCATCCCGACCGTCGATGCGTCCACAAAAATGTGGAAAGGTTGCGAGTAGTCGGGGAAGGTCAGGATCGGCGGCTCCGTGAGCCTCTTCTTGACCTTCTCGAATGCTCGTTGCTGATCAACTCCCCAGGAGAACTTGTTCTCCTTGTGAGTGAGTTCTTGTAGTGGATTCACCAGTTTGGTGAAGTTCAGGATGTACTTCCTGAAGAATCCGGCCATGCCGAGGAAGCTCATGACTTCTTTGGCATTCTTCGGTCTGGGGAAGTCCTGAATTGCCTTCACATTCTCCGCAGATGGCGAGTAGCCTTTCTGCGAGACCGTGTGTCCCAGAAATTTGATGGATTTCCGGAAAAACTCACACTTCTTTGGGGACAATTTCAGATCAAATGCCCGAAATCTCTCCAAGACCTTCCGGATGTCCGCCAGGTGGTCTTCGAACCGTGGCGACTTTGTCGAGATCAGGATATCATCGACGTATGCAATCGCATTAAGCAGCTCTGGCCACTCATAGACCCGGTAACGAGACCGTTTGTACGAGCATCGTAAGAACTCGGGCTTACCGTAGGCAAAGTAAACTTTGTGCGGTAGAAGCCACTAGTGTGGCGTAAACGCCGAGCGTAGGAGCAGGTTACCCTTGACCTCCATAGGTCTTGAGTACAGGTTGGATGTGTACCAAGATCGGTTCGCGATCTTCTCCAAGACCGAATCAATGGTCGGAAGAGGATAATGATCAGGAATCGTCACTGAATTCAGGGCCCGAAAGTCGATGCAGGGTCGTTGGGTTCCGTCCTTCTTGCGGACCATGACCCAGCACGACACCCATGGAGTGTCAGAGGGTTCCATGATGCTCCTCTTGACCATCTCCTCATTCTGCTTGCGCAGATCGTCCTTCAGCCCGTAGGGTATCTTCAGATACTTCGACGCTACGGGGACCTCCGTGGTAGTCTTGATAGACATTGGTGCCACCTTGGCATCTCCCAAGTCGTACTTGGACCTGCTGAATACATCTTGGTATTCTTCTAAGAGCTGTGCCAGTTGCTGGCGCTCTTTCGGACCGATTTCGGCCTTTGTCACATCCACTTTGTAGGTGGGGTCCTCCACTTCCGCGAGTGAATACACGTGCGAGAGTTTGACTTGTGGTGGCGGGATTCGAACCACCTCATTTGAGTACTCGGGGCCATCTACCCGAGGGTTCGAAAATCCTGTAAGAATCCCATACTTGATGGTTCCTCATCATCCTGGATGTATATTTCCTTCAAGATGCCACCTTCTTCTCTCACAGGCCTTGCCTGGGCCACTTTTGTACCGGGGTACAATCTGATATCCACTTGCGTCGGGTTCTGGATGTACAAGTGCGTCTTGTCATCCGCCCTGACCACCATGGGCACCACCTCTGTCCCATTCCTTTCTTCCCAGGATTTTCTGCCTTCGATGTGAAGGGCAGAGTGACCTTGGAGTCCTTTCTGATCAATCGCCACCGGAACCATCATTTGATGTCCAGCTTTGATCGTTCGATTTTCATCCACCTGGACTGCAACCGTGTTAAAATTCACGGAATTACAGCAGTGTATTCTGGCATAACGGCCGTTCATGACGAACCGTCTTTGTGCCGTGTCAATGGTCCAAGTTGGAAACTCGACCAAGTCCCTGAATCCGATCAAGACCATGAACATGGTCTTGTCAAAGACCTCTTCATGCCTGGCCACGGCAAAGTCCACCTGGTGCGACACACCGCAAAGTGTGAAGTAAACACGTGTTTTACCGATGAATCGAACACTCCCACCGATGCCTTTGGCACCGCTGGATGTCGGAACAGGAGTCACTTGGAGCCCAAGTTCCCGACAGAGTGCGTCCGAAATCACCGCCCGATTCGCCCCTGTGTCCAACAGGACATCCAGGTCCGTATTATTTATCTTCGCCTCCACTAGGAGGAGTCCGTCCATGGGCTGAGCCCCTTCCNGGGGTCCTCCACTTCCGCGAGTGAATACACGTGCGAGAGTTTGACTTGTGGTGGCGGGATTCGAACCACCTCATTTGAGTACTCGGGGCCATCTACCCGAGGGTTCGAAAATCCTGTAAGAATCCCATACTTGATGGTTCCTCATCATCCTGGATGTATATTTCCTTCAAGATGCCACCTTCTTCTCTCACAGGCCTTGCCTGGGCCACTTTTGTACCGGGGTACAATCTGATATCCACTTGCGTCGGGTTCTGGATGTACAAGTGCGTCTTGTCATCCGCCCTGACCACCATGGGCACCACCTCTGTCCCATTCCTTTCTTCCCAGGATTTTCTGCCTTCGATGTGAAGGGCAGAGTGACCTTGGAGTCCTTTCTGATCAATCGCCACCGGAACCATCATTTGATGTCCAGCTTTGATCGTTCGATTTTCATCCACCTGGACTGCAACCGTGTTAAAATTCACGGAATTACAGCAGTGTATTCTGGCATAACGGCCGTTCATGACGAACCGTCTTTGTGCCGTGTCAATGGTCCAAGTTGGAAACTCGACCAAGTCCCTGAATCCGATCAAGACCATGAACATGGTCTTGTCAAAGACCTCTTCATGCCTGGCCACGGCAAAGTCCACCTGGTGCGACACACCGCAAAGTGTGAAGTAAACACGTGTTTTACCGATGAATCGAACACTCCCACCGATGCCTTTGGCACCGCTGGATGTCGGAACAGGAGTCACTTGGAGCCCAAGTTCCCGACAGAGTGCGTCCGAAATCACCGCCCGATTCGCCCCTGTGTCCAACAGGACATCCAGGTCCGTATTATTTATCTTCGCCTCCACTAGGAGGAGTCCGTCCATGGGCTGAGCCCCTTCCGGCACGATCTTCTTCCTGAGTGATCTGTCGTCAAGTGCATTGACGTGATCACTCGGTGTGGAAGGCAGTGCCTTGACTTCCTCAGGTGAGCTGATCACCGGCCCTGTGTTTTGCTGATAGCTGGGCTGATTCCTGCCAAACGGCTGGAGTTGCCCCAGGAACATTTTTCCTGCCAGATCAAGGGCCAAATCCTTATATGCATTTGCCCTGACTTGCTCCTCATTAACCGGTTGGACCGGCTGGGACGTTCCCGGGCTAACTGACAGTTGCACGGTGTCCCGTCTGTTCTCATCACGTGACTGTCGACGTGATGGTCCTCTGCCTTGCGGACAGTTGTTCGCATAGTGGCCTGGTTGTTGACATGCGTAACAGATCGGTGTCTTGCACTGATCTACTCGATGTCCTCGGTTTTTGCATCTTGTGCAGACCGCTCCTGATTGCCAGCCGCCCCCCTTCGAGCTCGACCTGCATTCCCTGGCAAAGTGTCCTGTCTTGCCACAAGCAAAACACTTCCCAGTGGCTCTTCGTCCTGTGACGAGACCAGATCCAAACGGCGGTTCTCCGGGGTTCCCGGCAACGTCGTTCCTCCACTGGAACCCAGAACCGCCCAACTTTAGGGCTGGTCTCAGTATGGTTCAGGGCCCAGGTTCACCACATAACAAGCGAGGACTCCTCTTTGGAGCACGAGGGGTTCAGTAGCGTCCACCGACGCCACGAACCATGTGGTTCACAAGGAACCGGCCAAGGCCGAAGAAAAGGAGTCAGTACCGTTTTGCCAGTTTCTGCTCCTTCGCTTTCGAAGTGAGCATGGCTTCGCTCATCTTCAACACGGTTTCGTGATGAAGGGCCGTCTCCAATAACTCGCCAAAGTCTTGGCAGTTCTTTGCTTTCACAAGCTTGAACAACTCCGGGTCGTTCAGCTTGATTGCAAACTCCTCCAACAACCAGTTGTCCACATAGGCCTGGCCATGGTCAGCGAATGCTCGTCGTGCCATTGCCGAGAGTCTAGAAGCAAACTCGCTTACTGACTCCATTTCCCTTTTCTTCACATCTCGCAGCTCCATCTTGAGCCGGTCCCGGTTCAGAACAGAGTTGTACACCTTTGTGAGTGCTGTGACAGCAAGGTTGTATGAATTCTGCTCATTGTCCTTCAAGTTGTCGAAGTGCCTTTTGGCAGGTCCCTTCAGCTTCCACCTGAGCACATTCGCCTTCAGCTCGTCTGAAGCTGTACAGTCGAATAGCATCATCGTGGCTTCAAACTCCGCCACCCATTCCAGGAAGTCATCCTCCGCCTTTCCCCAGAATTCCGGGATGCGGTCCAAGCTCACCATCCTCCTGGGAATTGGCGGGTGATCCTCGTCTTCGGCGCCATTACCATTCGCCATCATGATAACGTCGTCCTGATCTGACTTTTCAGATCCGTCCTGATCGCTGATTCCCCCGCGATCGATCTCATCCACATCACTGTGGTGGTCCTCCTGATCCCCTTGCTGTGACTCAGTCGAGCTTTTCTCGAACGAGTCCGGGGTGTCTTGCTCCTCTTCTCGTGCCTCCGGGGCACCTTTGCCATCCCTCTTCAATGCTATGCACTGAGCCCATGCAGCTTGACAGCTGGCTTCCTTGGATTCTCGCTGTCGAATCCAGACAGCTACTGCGTTCATGTCGTCCTGCAACTTGGCAAGTTGCATGCTGACAGACCTTAGCGATCTTCTGATCCCATCTTCAAATCTCTTGAAGGGTTCTCCTTGATCTGCCAGGAGACTTTTCTCCGGCTTCTCCCCGCCTTCCAGGGTCCTGGATTCCCGGGCACCCCTTGCTCTTCCCTCCTGCACCACCTGATTCCAGGTAGGGAGGTCCGATGCTAGAGTTGCCAACAGCTCTTCCACCGCATTTTCCCACGGTCCTAGGACCGGGTCCACGACATCCCAGCTTTTGCTTCCACTGGAGTGTCCATTGTCGTCATTTGACGAGAACATGAACACTGTGTCCATGATGTCATCATCGGTTAAATCATCATAGCACCAGTTGTTCAGGGTGTATTTTCCATCCCTCCACACAATTCGATTCTCGGCTAGTAGCCGGTCCAAAATTGGTCCTTCCTCATGTTCCATCAGGCCCATGAGTGCCATGTAGTTCCACCAGATCGTTCGATCCATGATGAACTGCTTCACCCTTGGGTTCTCTGGACATGTCGGGAACCACAGGCTTCCGAATGCCAGCCGCTCCACAAGCTGTGCTGTGATGCTATCCCCCTCCAGGGGTACCTCCTCACCATGTGGGGTTCCCCACTCTATGGGTGCTTGACCCATGTCCTCCATGCATCCGTGCACTACGGCTTGCATTCGTTGTCGAGCACCGTATACATCACCCCAGGATTCCGCATCCCAATTTTGGGTCTGCGTGATCCAGTTGTCCGGCTGTTCGCCGTACTTTCCGGAGTCTATGATGATTCCGTCCAGCAGGGCCTTGCCCTTGGTGCTCTTTGCCATGTTGGCAATGGCCTTGGCGTTGGCCTCCAACACCCTTCCAATGAGCCAGTTCCTGTCAAGTTCTTGACATGGGATCCAGATCGGATACAGTAGCGTCTGAGACTTGTACTGTATCTCCTGCATCACTCTCGCCCTGTCCAGGGTCTGGGTGTGCAGTCCCAACACTGCCTTTCTCTTCCAGTTCTCCACTAATGGTCGGGAATACTTGTTCCCTTCCATTAGCTCTTCCTTATCCGGGAACATCCGGTCTTGATAGACCGATTCCTCATACATACAAGGAGGTACGTAGTCCACATCCACGGTGGGGGCATCATGTGCCCTGAGACGCATCTCCTGAACACTCACTGGATCATGATTCTCTGTCATGTCCGGTCCATGGTCTCCGTATCTCATGATGCGGACACTTTCCTCCGTCATTTGACGCGAGTTTTGTGAGTTGCTCTCACTTGTGCCCTCGTTCTGCAGCCCATGATTGGCCAGTACATCATCAAACACAGCCTTGGTTGTGCACAACCTTGGTACTGTATCGTCCTTTCCCTCCTGCATCATGTGCAGGATCTGCTCCAACTTCTCGTCCATCCCGTCAAGGCGTGCTTGCGCCTGTCCATGGTGCACCTCCATTCTTGATCTGAGATCATGGAGACCACGTTCTAACTCCAGGATCCTCCTGTCCTGTCCCACTTGCACATGCTTCTCCATACTGGTACTGCTCGCGCCAGAACCTTGGGTTCCGGTGCTACCAGTAATTAATGAAAATTGGTTGGGAGCCCCGGCCGAGATTTCTCGTCCGGTGCTGCCAGTAAAAGATGGAAAACGCGTGTCGGCTTTCGCCTCCAAAGCCTGAGAGGCTAGGGAAGTCAGGGTTCCGAGGGTGACCGGGATCGGGATCACCGTTTCCGGTGTCCAAGTCCCTTGACCAAGCTTCGAGTGGGCGCTGGGCCCAATCTCCACCCGCTCTTGGCCGGCCACCGAGTGTACGCCATGCTCAGGGAGTTTCCCCCCGTTTGAGGACAGCATGAACACTCGGGTCCCCTCGTCCCAGTCCTTAGCATCCGTTGCGCAGTGATCAGCGTGCTGATCAGGCCCACTCCCAGTGGTCAATTTCACCAACTCTCCCATCGTGTTCGGGCGAGCGGGACCAGTTGAGGAAAGCATGTGAACATCGGGGGACCCTGGGTCCTTTCTTGAAGGATTGGGGTCCGTTGTGGACGTTAGTCCTGGTTTTTGCTTCTCACCTCCGGAGTACTGCTTGAACTCCTTGGGAGGGTCCATTCCCTTGTCCTTGGATCCATTTTGACCTTTGTCAACAATGGGGTCCTTAGTGGACTCTCGTCCCGCGCGAATCTTCGCGCTCAACCCGCGGAAGTACTGCTCGAACGTCCGGGGCGTCCTTGGTGACGAAGTCCAGGATCCATGGAGATCTTTGTCTTCCATGGGGTCCGTGGTGGACTCTCGTCCTGGTGCAGGCTTAAGCCTAGAGGGATTTACTTTGTAGCTCTCTGGCCTGAGGCCAACTAGACGCTTCTCTGGCATCACTTCTCCTGGGCACTTGGCCCCTCCTCCCATTCCATTCACGCTCGGCGACTTTTCGCCGCGGTCCTCATGGCCTTTCTGGCCAAGTCCGACTGCCCGACCGGCTACCCGAAGTGGGTCATAACTCCCGGTGGTCACGCTCGGCTTGCCTGCCTCAGATCCACAAGTGCGGCTCAATGTCGTCGGATGCATGATGAAACTTCGCTGAGGTGCTGCTGTGTCGTCGTCGATGTGCTGCTGAAGAATGGCTCCTGGGAAGGATCCTTTTCCTTCCTTTTGCCCGCCTTAAATCTCCTCCCGACTCCCCCCATTGGGGTGGGCGGGGTTCCGATGAGTTTCAACACGAAAGAGTGCTCGGTTCCAGCACGAAGGTGCAGGAAACGGCGCTAATCCGTTCCTTTGAACCGTCGGGCAGCAGGTGGTTGGTTCCGCCCACCTGCTAGGGGCACCGAGTGCTTGCACTCTCCCCCTTTTCCCTTTCTCTGCCTCTCCGCGGAGACCGTCGCGGGTCCTTCTCTGCCTCTCTGGCAGGGAGTGGTCAAAAGTGGGCAATGATCTTTCTGCCCGCCCTTTTCTCTCACCGCCATTTTTGGCGGTTTCTCTTACCGTGCCACTCTCTTTCCCTTTTCCTCTCGCCAACATTTTTGGCGGACCTCTTATTGCCCCACACTCTCTCCCTTCTGGCTGGGCAGGTTGTTGACTTGCTCTTTTGTCAATCAGCCGGGGAGGAGAGGTGACCAACGAGTGTGTTCGTTGGTTTCCGGACGTGATGGGGTCATGCCCCATCACACTATCTAGATTAGTAGGAAGCAAGAAAAGTCGCATAACTTAAAATGTAAAAATGAATTAAAAATGAACATAAAAAAAGGATGTAAACTTTGTCATTTTTTGGATTTTTTTTCAAAAATTAAAAAATAATAATAAGGAGACTATATAAAATTTGGCGTCATTTGAAAGCTTTGAGTCTATACATTTTTATGAAATTTTTAAAAAATTTTCAACCGCAGGATTTGGTGCTTTTATATTGAAAAATCTAATTTTCTATATAAAAAAATCGAAAATTCTGGGAAAAATAAGATATCAAGCATAAGAATGAGGAGAATATATTCGCACATTTGAAATTGACATACCCTGATTTTCGTGTCGCGACATTTGCACCCCATCCATTATAACTCGGTTAAGAAAAAACTAGAAAGTGATTTTGGTGTCAAAAAATAGAGTAAAAATTAGCTATAAAATGAGCCTAAAAGTCTACTTGTATTAATCCAGGCTTAAAAAACTTATGGCCAAAATAATGTGATTTTGGCAAAAACTATCTATTTTGGCCCTAACTTTTCATGAACCAATTTATATAAATGACATTAGGCTCATTTTATAGTTAATGATTTTAATTAGAGTCGAGATTTTTGAAAACTCCGGAACCCGGAGTCCGGAAAAAGTTCGGGTACGGGAAAGTCCGGGGTCCCACCAAAAAAGGCCGGACCCGGACACCTGATCCGGGAAAAGTCCGGGCCCGGCCCGGTTCCGGCATCGAACTCTAATTTTAATCCCTATTCCCACACACAGGTAGTTATCTAGATTTAAATACTGAATAATTTATTTCAATTTTCCAAAATATTTTCAATTAGAAAATATTTTCAAAATCATGGTATAAAATTTGGACTTCTATTTAGGAAAACGCAGTAAAGTGCAAGTATTATCAATGGGCGATCAATTACCTTTTGCCAATGATTCTTTTGACTTTATAGTGAATTCTCATGTACTGGAACATTTTTACGATCCGATCAAAGCGATCCAGGAATGGTTGAGGGTGGTGAAACCAGGTATGTGTTCATTTTATATTATTAATTAATGCATTTTTGATAAAATAAAAGAGCTGTTTATGAAAATAATTAGATTTATAAGAGTAATTTGCTTATTTAAGAACAAGCGCTTTACCTATTTTAGCTGATTTTAAAATAAATCTTAAATATTAATAATTTTTTTTTAAAAATTGACAAAATTAAAAAAATTAATTTTATTTTTATTAAAATTTTTAAAAAAAGAATTGGTTTTTATGTGATATTCGGACATAATAATTTTATCATTTATCACCTATTAAACAAAAAGTCACCTAAAAATATTTGAATAATTACATATTATATTCTTTACAGTGATTTTATTTTTTCTCAGGCGGTTACGTCTACATGATCATTCCTCATAAAGAGCGTACATTTGATAGGCTGAGAAATCGCACCACTTTGGCTGAACTTCTTCAACGACACTCTCAATTTTTAAGGACTGAAAAAACGTCATTTCAGGAGCATCATGTATACACTGAATTTCTTTGAAATAAATTAAAAATAATTATTATTTTATTCATTCTTGGATTTTTTTAAATTTAACAAATTGTTGTGACTAATGGGTTTTAATTTTATATAATTTTTCAAAAACAGTAGGATTTTTTAAGTAATGATTAAAATAATAGAGATTAGTTGGATTTTTTTATTAACCCTAAGGAAGGAACAACGCGCTACTAATAGGTGTAGGTGGAAGAGTAAGATGAAAGGCGAGTAAGATGAAAGGCGATTCAATGATCGTATTTTTAGTAAGGTTAAATAAGAATTTTATTTGCTTATTACAAAATGCTTTTAGTCAGTTTGGATTACGGAAGACTTGCGAGAGCTATGTAATTATTTTAATTGGACGGTGACAGAATGGCAGGATGTGGACGACAAGGTCGGCAACGGGTTCACCATTGTGCTCAGAAAGGAAAAGGATTAATCATTTATATTGAAATTTGAAAGAGCCAAAGAAAATGGGATTGATCTTGAAATATAAAATTATTTTATGTTTTTAATAAATGATATATTGTGACTTTTATACTCCAAAAGTATAAGGCCGAAAGCCCTTGGTTCTCCATATATTAAGACTGACAGACCAGGCTGATCCGTTCCAAAAAAAAGATGATACCGTAGTTCCTCTAATATAAGAGGCCCCTTATATTATTTCAACCAGCCTCTAGGGGCCCCTTATATTAGAGGCGCCCTTATATTAGTGAGGCCCTTTTTATTTTTCTATACATTCTGGCAGGCCTGTAGCCAGGAGATATAAGGGGCGAATGCCCCTCCCCGAAACCGAAAAATTACCAATTTTAGAGGATCGAGGAGGAAAAGGAAGAAAAATCGAAAAAAGAATGGTAAAAATCGAAATTTAAAAAAAATGGTCAATTTTCTTGAAGAAGCCCTAAAACTGTAAAAATTACTCCAACGGCCCCTATTAGGACCCCTAGGATTGCTTATATTAAGTAGGAGGCTCCTTATATTAAAGGATCCCCTTATAATAAGGACCCCTTATATATTTCAAATCCCCTCCAGAGGGCCCCTTATATTAGGGGGGTCCCTTATATTAGAGGAAATACGGTAAATATAATATTACCCCGGTACATACTTCATATTCCTCTGCTATTTATTTTTTGAGCAAACAATTAAAATCGAATTTAAATTTGATAGAGACAAATACGATAATGATAAAAAATAAAGCATACAAATAATATTTTGATGTGAAATATTAGGGTTGGCCACTACCGGTTCCGGTTCCGGTTAACCGGAACCGGTAACCGGGTTTTTTGGCCCAAAAACCGGAACCGGAAACCGGGGGTCCGAAAACCGGTGAAACCGGAAACCGGCGGACCAAAACCGCCGGTTTTCCGGTTTAAATAAGCACCCCTAAGAATGGGCAATTTGAGAAAAAAATGACCAAATATTGCCGGGAAAAAACTGAGAATTTGGCTTTTTCAGAAAATTTTTAGCTTAAAAAATCTCGATCGCAAAAATTCGCGATTGATATTTTCACTTCTCGATCGTAGGTTGGGGGCTCGATCGCAAAATTTTGCGATCGAGATTTTTGAATGGATTGTCTTAGTTATTTACTTTTCCTTTTCTTTTTTCCTTTTCTCCTCTTTTTCTCCCTTTTTCCTCTTTTCTCTCTCCTTTTTCTTTTTTTCTCCTCCTTTTCCCCCG
>LDKF01000002.1:118243-146155 GCA_001026735.1 Rotylenchulus reniformis
AAGTTTTATTCATTTTTTACAATTTTAATCAATAAATATATTTCACCAATAATTTTCCAACAAATGATATCAAAAGCTTGATATTTTGGACATTCAGGATCTGTTTGAGAGAAAAAATTGAATTTTTTGGAATTTTTATCGATTTTTTTGGCAAATTTTTGGAAAAACCGTAAAACCGGACGGTTAACCGGGGGTCGGGCAAAAACCGGAACCGGTAACCGGGGGTCCAGAAACCGGTGAAACCGTTAACCGGGACCCCCGGTTTTTAACCGGTAATGGCCAACCCTATGAAATATGAATGGAAAAATATTAAATACTTAATATGTATAGTGCGGAATGAAAAATTAAAATTGTAAAATTAAAATCAATAATGTATAAAAAACGATGTTTTTCAACAGTGGGAAATATAAAAAGAAAAGCTCTTTATCTCTACCATTTGTTTTATCGGTGCTGGGTCGTTGAAAAAAGGTGCCAAATGGAGCATTGAAGTCTATCAAAATGGGCGTTTTGTAAAAAAATATCAAAACCCAATATGTTCCCCAAAAACTTTTTTTTGTAAGACTTGTTAGACCAAAAGTATAAAAATCAAGGTTGTGCGGAATATACCTAATGCCCTATCTTCTGGTATTTTTATTTTTTCAAAATTCGAACAAAAATTTCGAAATTTTGGTGAATATTTTTTCAATATTATCGAAAAATTTCGAAATTTTTGTTAGAAATTCGAAAAAATAAAAATACCAGAAGATAGAGCATAAGATTCTATACAAATTTGCTTCTTATATTTTTGTTCTAACTTGTCTTACAAAGTTTTTGTTTAGACTATTTCATTTAGCACTTTTTCAACGACCTAGCACCGTTTTATCTCATTTTCTGCTTTTTTTCGCAATTAGAATGGAAAAGAAGAAATTGACATCGTGGGACTCGATCCAATCTAATTTGAATCAGGAGATGTCGATGAACAGATTTCCCCGCAGCTAAAAGGCTCAAATCCAACTTGCATTGAATAAATCTGATCATCTAAAGTAAACTCACAATTGAATACGGAATGGATCTTTACTAAATAATGGTAGATTATGAAAAAAGGCCGTGCTTGCGCGTTACCTCAAAAAACGCAAGTGCTTAATAATGCCAAATAGGACGTTAAAAAAGTGCCAAATGAAAAAATTTTGGCCGAAAATTTCAAGTCTTGATAGGTCGAAAATATAAAAAGCCTTTGTGCAGAATTTTATGCTCTACTTCTAGTATCTATTTTTAATTTATCGAAATTCGGAAAAAATCGAAATCAATCAATCAATCAATCAAGTTTATACGCACAAGGCGCTAGGCCAAGTCAATTAAAAATATGAAAACAAACAATATAGAGATCATCATTTCGAAGTGGTCCACAGGTTTTAGGCAACAACATTGGGTCGAAACTGAGGAAATAATGTGCATAAATAATGAAATAATAGGCAATTTATTTGATATAAGGGGACTGGACATATACTTTATCTAGGAGTCTGTTGAATGTTTTTGGATCGTTTTTTTCCAAAATCTTGGGGTAATTTTAAATAATTTCTAGCGGTACGAATAAAAAATGAGTCATAACTGAAAAAACGGAAATTCCGGATTATAACGGAAATTTCTACTATAAAATAGTATTTTTCAGTATTTCAGGAAAAATACGAACCTTTTGTCGAATTTCGATAAAAATAAAAAAAGATTGAGCATAAAATTCTGCACAATGCTTTTTATATTTTCGACCTAGCAAGTCTTAAAATTTTCGGCCAAATTTTTGCATTTGGCACTTTTTTAACGCTCTATTTGGCATTTTTTTAACGCCCTAGCACCCATATTTTGAGAACTTGCGTTTTTTGAGGTAACGCAACTATTTGCGTTTTTGAGGTAACGCGCAAGCACCAAAAAAAGCACAAAAAATCGTCAAAAAGGCCCCTAAAAAGCATAAAAATCCTAAAAAGGGTCAAAAAAGCAAATAAAGATCGATATTAATATGTTCAGATAAAGTTAAAGATGTATTTTACTGTAAATAGTTTTTAGTAGGGTGCCTTGGAACCAAAACCCGGGGTTCCGGTTTTCAAACCGGTCGGAACCGGAACCAAACATACACCGCTAAGAATGACACTTTTGGCAAAAAATACACCCCCTAAGAATGGGGTCTACCCCAACTCATCACTAGGGCGCGAACTTTTGGGGAATTCCCCTAAGCAAAAATAGGGACCTATTAGGGAGCAAAAAAGGGCCCAAATAGGGAGAAAATAGGGAGCTATCTAGCGAAAATAGGCAAAAATAGGGAAATTTTTTTCCCCAAAATATGACAAAAATTCAAAAATTTTGTTTAAAAAGAATATTAAGCCTTTTTAGAACCAATTTAACCATATCTTGAGATGTTTTCATTAGAAAAATTGAAGATTCACAAAAAAATTTTAAAAAAATTTCGAAATTTTTTCAAAAAAAAATTGCGAAAAAATTTGAATAAAAAACTAAAAATTATCCCAAAATTTTTGGAAAAACTAAAAAACTAATTATCTTCCGGTACTTGTCGGGTTTGGATCCTACTTTTGACCCAAAAATTTTGATTTTTTTTCCTTTTTTTATAGTAAAATCAGGACCCAAACCCGACAAGTATCAAAAGTAGGACCCAAACCCGACAAGTATCTATCTTTCTATCAAACGATAGAGCTCTATAGTCCCATTAAATTTTGTTCAATTTGGCCAAGCAATTAAAAAGTTATGGCCAAAATACTGTAAAAATGGCCGAAAACTCATTATTTAGTCTATTACTTTTTAATTTCTTGGCCAAATTGAACAAAATTAAATGGGACTGTAGAGCTCTATCGTTTGATAGAAAGATAATTCCATAAAGTTGTTTCTAAAAAGATTTAGGTACAAATTATTGTGGTGATGAGTTGGGTGTTGATGAGTTAGCTTGACACCCTAAGAATGGCATTTTTGTCGAAATTTTCGAGAAAATTACAAGCTAATTTAGTAAAATTTCCTTAAGAAATCTTTTTTTCGTTAGAAAATACAAAATTTTCCCGCCCACTCCATTATTATATTAAATATTATACTCTTTCACTGTTTGTCTATCGTCCTCTTCTTCTAATCTCCGCCACGATGCTCCCCAATCAAATTGTTAATTGGGATATTTTGGATTATTCTAAAAAAAATAAAAAAAATTAAAACAATTGGTGAAAAAATTCATAGTTCAATTTTAAATCAACCTTTGAAAAATGAAAATTAAGCTTGATTTTTTGATCTCTTTTTCTGAATTTAAATTCCTAATATTTTCTTCTTTTTGAACTTTGAAAATCTAATAATTTTTTGATAATCTGAAAGCATTTACTGTTAAAAAACGAGCTAAAATTTTTGTTTTTTATTAGGGAATTTTGTAAAATTTTTAATTTTGGCTTAAAAATTCTGGTTCCGACCGGTTCCGGTCAAAAATCTGGTTCCGGTTCCGGGTTCCGGTTTTCCTGCCAATTCCGGCTCCGGTTTTTGCGAAAAGTTCCGGTTCCGTGGCACCTTAGTTTTTTGACCATTATGAGTCAGCAGAAAAAATTATTTTCTTTAAATTTCATGCCCTAGTCATGATTTTGGCGGAAAAATCAACTTACAAAAAAAAAGAAAAATAAATCAAATCGTCAACTTCTTGTGTGAACGTATTTTTAACAGAGGTGCTAAAAATATGTCGGTTATCGTAGAAATCGTTTTAACCCGCAAATTCGTTGTTTCGTAATGTTTAATTACATTTAAAAATACCGTATTACCTCTATTATTATGGTAACCAGTAGTTAGTAGCCGTTCAATATCGGACTCTGCTGGGTAGTGATGTCCAAAACCTGAAATTTTCCAAAACTCAAAACTCAAAACCAAAACCAAAACTTGAGCCCAAAACCAAAACTGGGTACCAAAACCCAAAACATCAAAACTCAAAACCCAAAACTCAAAACTTTCAGATTTCCTTTATAAAATTTTAAAAAATCATCATTTCAATCATCAAAATTAAAAGGCAAAAAAAGCTGTTGCATTCCGTGTTCTTCTGAGAGGTTTGATCGCTTTGGACTGTAAATATCCGATAATTTGCTGAATGTCCTTTCTGATTCGACTGTTGATGGTGGAGCAGAGAGAAACTTTGGCACTATTTGTCTGATGGTTGGATAAATTGTTTTGTGGCGCCAAAATTCCAAAGGATCAATTTTTGAATTTTCAAGAGGAGACTAAAAATTAGCACAAAAAATTTACGACTGTTAATAATTTTTTGCCTTAAAATACGCATCAATTTCCTCCGAAATTCTTGTGCTTTGCTGATCATTTCGATTGTAGTTTGTTTCTGCCGCTTCATTTGTTGTTGTGAACAAAAAATTTGACATAAGATCAGTGGGCTGCGATTTACTCATCTCCATTGTTCCCTCAGAATCAGAACAACTGGAAAAAAAGATTAAACATTCTTAGAAAAAATCTGAGCAACCATCTTTCGGGATTATAAACAATTCAATTTCACTCTGTAAAATCGCCTTATTTTGTACCCGGTCTTCGTAACTGAACAAATTTTGATGATTCTTAAATCTGGGATCTACCAGCGTTGAAATTATGAGAAATCTGAACCAATTGAATTATCTTTTTATTTTTTCTTTAAAACTACCTTTTATTTTCATACTTTTCCATTCTCGATTTAAGCCCATTTTTCACCACTCTCTTGCTTATGACAGAAACAATCGAAATGATCAAGATTCAAATCCTCAATTGCACAGATCATTGAGGAGGCGGCATCCAGTAACACAATATGAATGCGATCATTTTCAATCCCAAACAGCTGAAAAATTTTTACCAGACAATTACTAATATTTTCGCCAGTGTGTGCTTCGGGCATAGGCCAAGTATTCAATATTTTCCATTTTCTTTCAAAATTTTCATTGACGTAATGGCACGTGAGGCTAAATAAGTTTAAAATTAATCGAAATCACTTTGAAATAACCTCAAGAAACTTTTCTTTTTCTTCCGATTTTGCCATAAATCTGTAGTAAAACTCATATATTTGGCTTTACTGATTTCAATTTTTAAAACTTTGAGGCGTTCTTCGTATTTCGACTCGAGTAATTTGGTCATAAATTGGCGTGTTTTTTTGGTCGGGGGAGGGGGGTTGCCATTGTTCAAAGTTCGGACTCTGGTGGGGGGAGAGAGGTCCGAAAGTAATTAATCATGGG
Source organism: Rotylenchulus reniformis (assembly GCA_001026735.1). Classification (NCBI taxonomy): domain Eukaryota; kingdom Metazoa; phylum Nematoda; class Chromadorea; order Rhabditida; family Hoplolaimidae; genus Rotylenchulus; species Rotylenchulus reniformis. The sequence continues at coordinate 123,448 of LDKF01000002.1, forward strand.
GGGAGCCTGAGGGTGAGAGGGGGGTGTGACAAGTGCCACGGCACGAAGTTCGGACTCTGGTGGGGGGAGGGGGTGGGGGGAAATAGGAGGAAAATTTTTTTTCGGACTCTGCTGGGAATAAAAGTTCGGACTCTGGTGGGGGAACGGAATGCCTAAAGGTTCAAGTGATCCAAAGTTCGGACTCTGCTGGGAATGGACGAAATGCCGAATTTGGCTACGGAATGGGCACAAGGGACGGATTGCCTACAAAGTTTCCAAAATTTTCCCAAGTCCTGGAACCCAACCCCGGGACTCCCTAGACTCAAACTTTGTGTACCAATTTCTAGAGTCCCAATCTCGAGAAGCCAAATCTAGAGAGTCCCAATCTCGAGAATCCCCATTTTAATTTTAATTATCTCTGATAAATTCTTTTATTATCTCTGATAAATTCTTTTATTAATTATGATAAATTCTTTTATTAATTATGATAAATTCTTTTTATTAATTATGATAAAATCGTTGATTTAATTAATTATTTTAATTAAAATACCCATTTTTAATTGAAAAATATATTTAAAATTGCATTTTTAATTAAAAAATTATCAATTTTTATCGAAAATTGGCCATTTTGGCCACGTGTGTGTGAAAATACACCCATGTATGTGTTACCCCCACGTGTAACACGGGGGTAAAACGTGAAAATAAATAAAATTTAATTAAAAATACATTTAAAAATGCAATTTTAAATAGAAAAACTCCCGAAACTTACCGAGAATCCCGAAATTGGTCGAGAATAAAGAAATAGAAAAATAATAATGGGCCAGTGATGGGATTGAACCCATGAACCCAATGCCAAGTGTGAACTTTGCACACTCCACTTGGACAAAGGGTCCACCGGGTCAACCCAAAATGCCCAATAAAAATAAATATTTAATAAATATTTAAATAAAATGGGGGAACGGAGGAGGGGGGAGGGGGTAATTCCAAAAACTTGGGTTTTTCACAAATGATTTGCCCCGATGAGTGGGGAATCGATTTTGGCTCGGGGGAGGGGGGCTGGGGAAGGTTTCCGGTTTGCGCCCGCAGGGACCTCTGCGGGTTGGCACGGTGCCAAAGGAGGGGGAGGGGTACGGTAGCGAGAGAGTGTGGAAAATGGAGAGGTGGTCAGAGAAAAAGGAGAGAGTGGGAGAAAAGGGAGAGGTCAAAGAAAAAGAGTGGGATCAGAGAAAAAATGGAGGTTACCGTAATCCACCTGGGATTACGGTATAATCCAAAAATGGATTACGCTAGAAAAAAATAAAAATATTTAATAAATCTAATTAATAATTCCTAATAAAAAAACAATAAAAATTCTAATAAAAAATAATGAAAATCCTGATAAAAAATTATTTTAGGGGGAGAAATTTCGGGGTTTTGGGAAGAATTTTAGCTGAAAAGCCAAAACACATGTTCGGAGAAGGGGGAGGGAGGGGAAGGGAAGGGAAGGGAAGGGAAGGGGGAAACAAAGAACAAAGATGGAGGGAAGCAGATGGAGGGTGGGGGATGCGATAATGGGGAAGAATTCGATGATGGGAAGAAGTCGATGATGGGGAAGAAGGGGAAGTGACGACAGGGATTGGTGTGATGCGCAAAAATTGATTTTTGCGACAAATCGGAGGAAATGGAAGGGAAATGGAATGGAAATGGAATTTGGAAAGAAAAGAGGGGAGTTTGCAATGGAAAAAATGAGGAAAATGAAAGGAAAATTGGAGGAAAGAAGTGGAAAATGGAGGAAAATAGAAGAAAAAGAGGAAAATGAAGGGAAAATGGAGGAAAATGAAGGGGAAGGAGGGAAAATAGAAAGTTATTAAGAGGAAAATGAGGGGGGAGGAGAAAAAAATGGAAAGAATAAAGAAGAAAATGAGGGAATGGAAGGAAAAATAGAAAGAATAAGGAGGCAAATGAGGGGAAAGAAGGGAAAATAGAAAGAATTAAGAGGAAAATGAGGGGGAAGGAAAGAAAATGGAAAGAATAAAGAGGAAAAGGAGGGAAAATGGAAAGAATAAGAGGAAAAAGGAGGGAAAAATGGAGGAAAATAGAAGAAAAAGAGGAAATGAAGGGAAAAGGAAGGAAAATGGAAAGAATAAGAGGAAAAAGGAGGGGAAAAAAGAGGAAAAAGGAGGGAAAATGGAAAGAATAAAGAGGAAATGAGGGGAAAGGAAGGAAAAGGACCAAAATAGAGGGAAGAGGTGGAGGAAAAATTGAAAAAGGTGTAAGGAGGAAAATGAAAAAGGGAATTAAAATTGGGAAAGAATGGGAGAGGGAAATTTGGCAATGCAAAATGCTTTGCCAAAAGGGTGGGTTGGGAATGCAAATTTTTGCCAAAAGGATGGCTATGTTTATGAAAATGGAATGGGAGAGGGGTTGGATTTGTAAAAAGAATAAAAAAGTGCAGAGAAATAGAAAGTGAAGGGGATATTGATTAATTCTGCAAATTAATTGGATTTAGATAAATGAATGCGGAGGGGAAGGGAGGGGGATGATTTCGAAATCGGCCCTTGCTTTGGTCATTTCGTTCGGATGTCTGTCTGCATGAGCTGACTCCGCCCACACCGGCTATCTCTAACCCCTGCAGTGGTTAGAGAAGCAGAAAAGGGGAATATCGATTGGTTCGGGGGTAGAGACGGAGAAATTACGCCATTTGCCAGCTATCTCTACCCACTGTAGTGGTTAGAGAAAGAGAATAAGGGGATTATCGATTGGTTAAGGGGTAGAGACGGAGAAATTACGCCATTTTTCCCGCCAAAAATCCTAATCCCTGCCTTTCAGACCCCTTTCCCTTCCCCTTACATTATTTCGCAATCATTCTTCAATTTTCAACTCCCTTAATTGCTCCCTTTAATTATCTCTCCTATTCCAATTCAACATTTATCAAATTTTAGCTTAAATCTTAACCAATTCATTATTATAAACAACTAAATCATCAAAATGATCTCTCTGGAACGCTTCCAAATGAAAAATGCACCGCGAGGGGAATCGACCAACAAACTGGACCCAAAACTCCCGATAAAGGCAGCCAAACAACTCCATGAAGTGCGGGACATCGAAGATCCATGCGAATTCTTGGTCCTAGCAAAGGTGGTGGACCTAAACTATGAGATCTATGAAGTTAGTTTTTTTTATCTGGATTTTTCATTCAATAAAATTTTTGTTAAAAAATGATGCAATTTAGGCATGTCCATTTCGTACCAAACCCAACTTGTTCTGCAAGAAGAAGCTGGATGAACAACGTCATTGTTATGGATGCAATCGCAGCGCAAAGACTCCACAAAACAAACTTTGGATCCGCATCACGTTGAAGGACCCAGAGCAACCGAAAATTTAACAGTTTGCAATTGGTTTCCAGGAGTTTGCAGAAGCATTCTTGGACATGACCGCTGCCAAAATGCAAAAGATGAAGGAAAAACAGCTCACCGCAGCATTTCTTGCCAAGCTTGGATTATTTGGTCTTTTCAAGATCAAAACGAAGGTAATTTTGTGGTATTTTAACAGCAGAAGTATTGTTTTTTTCAGAAAGGTTCAAAAAAGGATTTCGAGAAATTGGATTGGCTTCTGATGAGTTTTCGTCCACTCACCGAAGAGGAAATCAAGGAAGTGAAAGAAGTCCAAGAGGATGAAGAACCAAAACTAGGCGAAGAAGAGGATGATGAAAAGGAAGTGGAGGAGGTAGAGGAGGAAGAGGAGATTGAAGAGGAAGACAACGACGAGGAGGAAGAACCAGTCATGAAGAAGGCCAAGATTGGCAAAAAGGCGAAGAAGAGTGGGAAGTGAACAAGACGATGAAGCAAATCAAACTAGAAAGATCGGAAAATCGACAATTTTCGCATTTAAATCAAGAATTTTCACATTTAATCAACAATTCATCGATGAATTTTCTAATTTGGATAAAATTTGAAAAGAAAATGTGTGTTATTTGGTAATTTTGTGGGGATTTTCTTTCGGATTTCTCGATTTTTAGGAAATTTTTGGCAAAAAGGCTGGAATTTCACTTTTCCTTTGGTTTTTCTCTCTCCTTTTTCCCCATTGCATCATTGCCACCTCCCCTTTCCATCAATCGCTCACTCTTCCCCCACCACCCAATTGCATCATCAACCAATCCCCGCAATTGAATGGTTACGGTATCCCTCCTCGTCGACTCTTCACTTTGCAACAAACAAAGGAAAAAACCCTTCCTTTTCCCTTTCATCTATTGAAACCAAAATGAAAAATGTTTAATTGATTTTAAAGAAAAAATAAATACAAAATAAATGAAAAGTGGTAAAAATATGGGGTTGGATCGTTATTGTCTTCTTGTTCTTCTCCCGGTTCTTTGGATGGCAAAAATGTCTAGGATGAAAGGGTGATTTAGCATAGAATCTCTGCCTTCGGCCTGTCCACTTTGGTCAACATGACCCATGTGATTGATGAAATCGAAGTGGAATGCAGCCTGATTTTTTCCCCGGTATGTATGAGAAATCGGCCAGGATAAAGCTTCGCTCTCTACACGAACAATGTAAAGATCAGGTTGTAAATCATGGGATCGGGCACTTTTCACTGTGAAATTCCACATTTTGGATAGCATTTGCTTCAGATCCATCTCTGGATCTACACTTTTCCAAATGTCCACCATTTCAATGTTGGCACGCACACGAAATCCTGAAAAAAATAATCAAAAACTACCCCAAAATTTCATAAAATAATTCCATTTAGGCAAAAAGATTCAAAAAATTCGTGAATAATATGGCTAAAATTTTCAAAATGCAAAAAATATACCATGAAATTGTCCTGATCCGACTTGTGCAGCGGAAGTACAGCGCCAATGTAGACCCTTGAATGCAGAGTGATCCAAAGCTTTGTTCACATCTCCATCATTGCCCTGCAGCCGACGGGGTTTTGATAGTAAATCCGCATCGGTCACAGGTGGCATCACCAGCTTTTTGCGAGGAGAAGCAGCGAAAATTTTTGCAGCACGGATTTTTGCAGCTCTCGGAGAAGGAGAAGGAGCAGGCTCCATGGATTCGGCCAAATGAAAATAATGACCAATGATAGGGGATTTTAAACGCCCCCATTGATGACGTCATTATGTATGCGATCTGCAACCAATGATGACGTCACAGCGGAGGGAGATAAATGCAAAAAATTCACTCAATTTTTTACTATTTAATAGAATAAATGGCAAAATTAACAAATAATTATCATCAGAAAAATAAATTAGATAAAATAATTAGAATTAGAGGAAAAATAATATTTTGGATGGTAGAATGAATGAATTACAATAAAAAATGAAGAAAAATGAAATGCAGCTTTTATAAATTTAATAAAATCTCATTTTTGTTTCATCATCTCGTTCTTTCAACACAGCACGAAGTTAACCCATTTGCAATCTTAATGGCTTTTCCTCAAATTCCTTTCGGGCCTTTAGGTAAGACCGCAACATTTGCTGATGCATTACATTGCGTGCACTCAGATCATCCCCACGACGAACCCTTTTTGATCGCCATAATGCACCCTTTGCCTCCTCCAAAGGAGTTTTGCCTTGCAGATCTTCATTAGGCTTCGCTGGTGCAGTCAACAAAGATTTGTAGAGGTTATAAGGAAGAATTATTAATTTTCGGCTTATTGGGGGAATTTTTTGATTAATTTTTGCAAACTGGAAATTTTATTTGAAAATAAATTATAAGTAATTGGGCAAATTTTATCTTCTCCACTCCCACCAGCGATTTTTGATCAAATGATGGGCGACATCGGCGAGAATGGGTGCCAGTACGGCTGCGAACACCGCTGGTGCCCCTGCACCGATTTGCATAACCATTTTTCGCGCCCTCGCTCACTTCTCACACGAGTCAATCGCCTCACAGCATCTCGAAAATCAAAATTCGCTGCAATTGTTGGCGATTTAGGCAAAATATTCCCTCCAAAATATTTGTAGAAGCTTTTACCAAGGCCGAAAGTTGATCCGGAGTTGCACTCGCCAATTTTCTGACTCGTCTTCGCTCGCTGCGCCATAATTGCGCAAAAGGCGCTCACCATCAATTGGGCATTCTTTCGCGGTCTTCCCCTCACCATTTTTTAATCAAAATGCAATGAAAATGGATGAATTTGCAGAAAATTGGACAAAATTTAGGAAAAATTTGGAAAATTTTCTCAATTTTTAAATAAAATGATTAACGCGAAGAGGGGACAAACACCATTTGTTCTTGATCCGTGGGTAAAATTCCTGTCCTCAACCTTAAAATTTCAGGGGATTTTGCATGCAAATTAACCAATAAGTAACCAAAAGGGTTTGCACATGCATCTTTGTATGCATTTATAAAGAAGGGGCTTTGGCCAGGGAAGAGCTGTTGCGCAATATTACGAATGGAGAGCATGTCATTTGGGGCTCGCAACAGTAACAAAAATTGGGCATTGGAACGGGGAATGCGCATCATCCTGTCAAACAAATTTTGGGCCAAAAACATTACGCAAAAATTCTGATGGTGGGATTTTTTGGTGAACAGCTCTGCAAGTCTCCTACCATCAATTTCACCCATCAGATCATCAATGACCAGGACAAAGGGTTTGGGAATGGTTTGCAAAAATGCATCCGATGGGACCCCTTCATTCAAAACCCATCCTTTGCGCTCAATTGTAGGGATGTGTTCAGAGTTGAATTCTCCATAACACCACATAATGGCCTGTGGTTGGGGTGAAAACATTTCATTGGCATCATCCAAAATGCGCATCACTAACTGAGTTTTCCCACTCCCCGATGGCCCACTGACCACTACCCCCGAAGGAATGGGAAATTTGAGTTCATTTGCATCCAAAGTAGGGTAATCCATCATTTATTTTTGGAAATAAATAATGAAAAAAATGAGAAAAAAATAATCGAAATTCTACAAAAGTGAATATTTGAGGCTAAAATATTATCAAAAAATAAACAATTTAATGCATAAATTCAAAATTTGGGAAAAATACAAGGAGAATTGATGATTTTGATCATTCCATTATTCATTTCTGCATCATCATCGATCTGCACTTCCTTCTCCTCATTATCTGAATCCTTTGCCTTCAGCAGCAAATCTTGCGCATAACTACCTTCAAGACCCTCTTCCCTCAGGGCTTCAGTGATCATATTTGACAATGCAAATACATCCTCATCGTTGATGTTGTCTTTTTCTTCTGTGGTGTTGTTTATGGGAGAACTAGGAGGTGGTTTTGTTGTTTCTGGTGATTTTTCTTCTGCAGATGGAATTTTGTAGGGGTTATCAAAATTTGCATCATTAGATGCAGGCACAAAAGGGTATTCGTAGGGAATTCGGATGAATGATGCATCGATGGTGTTGTCATTTGGTGGTGGTGGTTGTGGTGCATTCTGATCATTGTTTGCAAACACCATGGGAGTGGTCTTTGAATCTTCTTCTTTTTCCATTGGCCGCTCCCATCTTCTCGTTGATTTCTTTGTCTTCCGCAGCATTTTTGATCACCATTGGAGGGGAATGTTCACCTTGGTTGCATTCATGCAAACACACCATTTTAGGAGTGAAGCTAAAAAAATAAGTTTAAAATGCATTAAAATTCCATTTTTTACTTGAAACCAATAAAGGAAAGAGGTTTATTTTGATGTTTGATGTTTGGTTTGTCGAAAATGATGAACACTGGCTTCCGGAGACGAGCAGAAAAGATCAGAACACCCCATTCTTGCACCGATTGAAAATAACTGGTGTTTGGGCTGCCACATTCACCGCAAATTCCAGGCAAGTCCCATGGCACAAAGCGTTTCCCCTCAAGGTAGACGGACTGCACATGCAAACCATCGGCACAAGCGCGGACATCAACATCCTCTTCGGTGGGGAAATCATCATCCACCTCGCCGTCGCTTTGCATTGGTTCTTCGGCCTGGGATTTGTTGTTGATTGTTGTTGTTGGATCCTCTGCAGTAGAATTGTTTTTGAAGTTGTCTTCAGCGTTGTTTGTTTGCATAGTTGAAAATTCTAAAAAATGGAAATTGAAAATTTTACCTCAAAATGTGGTATTGCGCAATCACTTACCTCTTTTTCGCGCACTCTAAGGGTTACGGTATTTGCGGTTTTGACGGGTGCTAGCAGCTCAATTGGGTAATATTTTGAGCTAGTTCCGCTGCAGAATGCCTCTTGGACACAGGGCAACTTTGGATATTGCAGACGAATGCGATGTCGAGAATAAAAATGTTGGACCAAAGTGACACCTAATTAGGAACAATTAAGCTGGATTTTTTATAGGTTTGAAAAGAAAATGATTAAAAATTAAGAAAATAATGAAATAATTATTTATTAATTAAAATGTAAATGCATGCATTTATCTAAATATCCTCCGTAAGCAAATAGCTCCTCTGCACTCTTAAGGGTTAATCGACCAAATTTGATTGGTTTGCAGATTTGTCCGTCCCGGGCCCGATAATTTGTCTGCAAAATAGGATAATGCGCACTCAATGGTCCTCTACTTGGTGGTAGATATGTGATTGCGCAAGAAGATATTTGAGTTCCCAAGGAGAACACTTTAAAAATTGACAAATTATGGGAATTAAATTCGATTTTTGGTTCTTTGTTTGACTGTAAAGGGGCATGAATGGAAATGAAAATGATTTTATATTTAAGTAAGAATTAATAATTTCAAAATTAGAGGGAAATTCTGCAAAATTTTCGGATAAAATGATACATTTGCATCCATAAATGACCCCCCAAAATGAAAAGTATTTAAGGGATTTATGGGTTTGAAAAGAAAATGATTAAAAATTAAGAAAATAATGAAATAATTATTTATTAATTAAAATGTAAATGCATGCATTTATCTAAATATCCTCCGTAAGCAAATAGCTCCTATGCACTCTTAAGGATCAATCGACCAAATTTGATTGGTTTGCAGATTTGTCCGTCCCGGGTCCGATAATTTGTCTGTAAAATAGGATAATGCGCACTCAGATGGTCCTCTACTTGGTGGTGGATATGTGATTGCGCAAGAAGATATTTGAGTTCCCAAGGAGAACACTTTAAAAATTGACAAATTATGGGAATTAAATTCGATTTTTGGTTCTTTATTTGACTGTAAAGGGGCATGAATGGAAATGAAAATGATTTTATATTTAAGTAAGAATTAATAATTTCAAAATTAGAGGGAAATTCTGCAAAATTTTCGGATAAAATGATACATTTGCATCCATAAATGACCCCCCAAAATGAAAAGTATTTAAGGGATAGGCAATTAGGTATCCCAGTGACAAAACGTCATTCATTTTTACATTTTTCATAAAAATTTTGCTGACAATTCAGAGCTGGATTAATTATTTTATGGCTCCTCTTCGCCATTCTTCCACCATAACCAAAAATCAAAAAAACCTGAACTCCTCCACCTGACAACGGTTGGATCAATGCACAAGATGAGCCCAACAAATTCACCGCAGAACGAGCAGGAAGAGGAGTAGAAAATCTCATCAAAGATAATGCAGCAATGCAGAATGACTCCAACAACGGAAATGAGCGCAGAGCACCCAATCGCAGATTCCCAATAAAGGACAAAAGTAAGGCTTTGCAAAATATGATCCATTATCATCTATTTTGCTCGTGAACAAGACGGAGACAATGGGAGTCCCGATCGCCAACACCGCAGACAATACAAATCCAGGGGGACAAGGGGACCATCAACAACAAAAAGAGCCCAACACCGCAACCGACAACAGGAGAAGAATTATCAGGTAAGTTTTTATTTAAAAATCGGATTTATGGATAATTTTTAATCAATTTGCAGAAGACAGTGATGAAGGGGTCCTCTACATGCTCGCCACCAAGCGCAGAGGAAGAAGAACGCCATCAAGGAGGAAGAAGAACGCAAAGTCCGATGCAAAATCAACCAAAAAGAGAATGGCACCGCAGAAGAACAAGGTGGAAAAGATGGCCTCCTCCACCAATGCTCTATCCTCCACCGCATTGGTGGATGTCTCTGCTGAGAATGCCACCAATCCAAAACGCAAGAAGAGGACATCATCGAAACATACCGCCGATGCCACAATTGCATCAAAGAAGACCAAGAAGGTCCACCACATGGCAAAGGAAGTGCAGGGCGGAGCACTCGTCTTCATCTTCTGATTACCATCATCAAGGCAATGGAAAGGATGATCAATGGGATTAATAATGCAATTTACGAATAATTTTTTAAAATATTTTGCAGATTTACGAATAAATCTCCAAATTATTTTGCAAATTTATGAATAATATCCAAAAAATAAATATTTAATTATTACCCTTTACCTTGGAACATTGTTAGCATAATCTATTTCTCTTGAATTTTTTACCATTTTTAACCAAATAAATTCATTTTAAAATAAAATGTCCAACAATTTCTACCTCATTTTGCCTTCTAATACCCCGGGTTTGCAGACAATTCCCCCAATAAATTCCGCATTCAGCTACCTCGCAAACTTTACTTTGATAGCTCCACATGGATGGTGGGGTTGTCCAACATTATTTATCCGAATAATTGGGATTCCCTGGGCACACATGAACCGCAGTATCTTTACCTAATCCTCCATGATCGCGAAAAACAATACCGAATCCCATTGCCTTCGGGTATTTACTTGGACCCTGCAGAAGTGGAATCAAAATTCCATGCTGCTATGTTCAAACATTTAGAGGATGCAATAGCGAAAAAATAAATTAGAGAATCAAATCAACTGCAAATGGGACAACTTAGAGCAAAACGTGCTGCATTGGCGGAAGCACCGGTTGAAGGCCCTTTGCATCCCCCATCATTCTATAGAGTCAAGGAAGAGGAATCCATTTGGGTAGAAGATATGGTGTAGATGTCGCCAATTTGCCTCCAAATGAGATCACCGCAGAAGAACAAACACTTCTGAATCAATTGAAACAATTGCGTCAAAATCTTACCAATTATGAATTTAATTTAATCTCCCAAAAAAGAGAACGATTGAATTCTCAAAATCCTGCATTGGAAGCAAAGGATCGCAGGAGGTGGAGGATTAAGATAATGATGCAAAATAATCCCGAATTGATCACCCTCGATGAGCTTTTGCAAATCCTCATTCGACGAGATTCCGAAGTTCGTCGAAAAGAAGCGCAAAGAGCAAGGGAAATTGAAAAGCAAACACAAAAGGATACCAAAATTGAAGCGGAAAAGAACGAAGAGGAATTCCACAATTTGCGAAGCATGGACCCAACTCCGGATCCGCGCTGGCGCGCCAAAGTCATGGTGGCCATTCCATAGCCTCTCTGCGGTGGAAGACCCTCAAAGTATGCAATTGGGCCTGCACCCACTTGTCCGCTGGTGGATCCCCCAAAATCTGCATACCCTTTACCCGAATGGGTTGGACCATCAATGCCAGAGAGGCGCACTTTGGTCCCATCAAAAATTATGCGCACAATTTTTTAAATATTTTCAGGAATATATTGGAGATTTTAATAATTTTTGCCCGAAAAAATTGATAAAAATGAATTAGAAATTGATGAATTTCTTGAATTGAAGTGTTAAAATGGTGGTCCCCTTTCCAAAGGGTACCAATCTTCCGGTCATTGTCCGAATTTCCACGTCTATAAGATCGCATTCTTTGCATATAATGCGGTGAAAGATTGGAGATTGGAAATCCTTCTCCACCACACTTCTGGATTCTCTGCGGCCTACACCAACAACTTGCAACAGATTTGTGATTTTGTTGCCAAAAATCATGGATTCCATTAGACCACCATTCAGATAGATTGCAAGATGACTGACCCCTCCCTGCAGATCTGGTTCAAATTGCAATTCATCCCAATCTCGAATGGGTCCATCGGATTCAAAACCAAGCATGTTTGCAACCTGATTACTCAGGCTCACCGAATCCACTGACCTATGCACTCCTTCATGTTCATAAATTCGAAGAAGGAATCGGTTGCGGTGTGGTTGCCATGTGAACCTTGTGGAACGCACAATTTTCAGAAGCTGTTTTAATTCATCCGACGATTTGTCCTCTAATGCATACAATTGTTTCTGGGCATCTCGGTACACTTCTTCAACCTCTTCAAGGAGATCAAAATAATCCGCGGTGCTGTAAGACAAGATAATTGGCCCTTTACCACTCTTGATATTTTGCATTGTGTTTAAAGTTTTGTGAAAAGCAAATAGGTCTTGATCGTGCATTAATTTTAGGCGAGAATGTCGAAGATGTCCATCGCGGTGTGCCATCAGCAACAAATCTGCATCAATTGGCCAATCGATGTGTTTCTCTGTTGCATTTGTTCTTGCCAATCTTGATGATATTTTTTGCGGTGAAGATGGTCCATCCTGATGTTCAGGCGGTGGAGATGAGAATTCTGCATAGGAAGGTAATGGTTCTGCAGATGGTAAAGATTTTGGGGAAGCAATGTGAGGAAGTTCTTGTTGTTGCTGATGTTGTTGCGGCTCTTCTTCAATTTTTGCTGTTTTGGCCTCCTTGGCCAATGCCTCTTCTGCATCTTTTATTCGTTTTTTGGCCATTTCTTCCTTCTCTTTAGCCTTTTTTCTCGCCTCATCTTCCTGACTTTTCTTCTCTTCGGCCTTATTCTGGCCTCCTCTTCCTGTTTTTTCTTGAATTCAGCCCTTTTTCTATCTTCTTCATCTTGTTTTTTCTTGGCTTCGCTCTTTTGCCTTTCCCTTTCATCCTGTTTTTCCCCTCTTCGGCCTTTATTTTGGCCTCCTCCTCTTGCTTTTTCTTGACTTCTGCCTTTTTCCTCTCCTCTTCTTCTTGCTTTTTCTTGGCTTCAGCTTTTTTCCTCTCCTCTTCTTCTTGCTTTTTCTTGACTTCTGCCTTTTTCCTCTTTTCTTCTTCTTGCTTTTTCTTGGCTTCAGCCTTTTTAATCTCCTCTTCTTCTAGCTTTTTCTTTGCTTCGGACCTTTTCCTCATATGATTGTTACAAATGGCATTTACGAATAGTAAAGAAACGAAATGCATGTGCTCGGAATCAGATCTGTCAAAAATGCTGAAAAACGTATCGCATTGATGTAAGTAAAAAAATAAATTTAAAAATTAAATTTAACATTTAGAATGGGCATATCTGCCTCTTGGGATCAAAGGAACGGAAAGTGAAGAAGCGAGCCGGCAACAATAACAATTCAGAGTGATTAAAAGATATTAATGAAATTTTCATGAAGTTGTAAGGTTTTAAATGGAATAAATCAGAAAATAAAAAAATCTTGGAATTAAATTTACTAATTAAAAAATAATTTCCGATTTAGGATTGCAAAATAAAAATAATTTCCGAATTAGGATTGCAAAATAAAAATAATTTCCGAATTAGAATTATAAAATAAAAAATATTTTCTCCTTTTTCTCTGATCTACTCTCCTTTCTCCACACTCTCTCGCTACCGTACCCCTCCCCCTCCCTTGGCACCGTGCCAACTCGGGATTTTCGAAATGAAAGCCCCTGTTGGCGCCAAATTTACCATTTGTCGCCAATCTGGCGCCAAAATACCACTTTGAAAATGGCTTGGCTTGGGTTTTGGGGGGCACGCGTGCGGCGCGGCGCGCCGCGGCTGCCTCCCCCTCCCCCTTCCCAGCGAAAATCGATTCCCCACTCAACCGGGGAAATCATTTGTACAAAATGCAAGTTTTCTGTAATTCCCCCTCCCCTCCTCCTCCGTCCCTCCATTTTTTATTTAAATATTTATTTATTTATTTTATTTAAATATTTATTGGGTCTTTTGGGATTGATACAGTGGATCCTTTGTCCAAATGGAGTATGCAAAGTTGACACTTGGCACTGAGTTCATGGGTTCAATTCCAACACTGGCTCACATTATTTTTAATTAAAATTGCATTTAAAATTGTATTTTTAAATATATTTTAAATAAATTAATAATAAAGATATTATCATAATTAATAATAAAGATATTATCATAATTAAATAAAAGAATTTATCAGAGATAATAATTTAAATTAAAATTAAATCCTGTGAAAATAAAAATAACCCTAAATTATCTCCTTTTTCCGTTATCCAAAATTAAATCCTATACAGGTTAAGGATATAAAATCGGGACATTTCTGGATATAAATAAGGCCGCCATTTTTTATAGGATATAAATCAAGCCAGGCCTAAATGACATCCAATCCAGCCAAAAATAAATCCTATGAGCTAAAAAGCGGCCTAGATAATATCCTATATTGAGAAAACGGCCTAAATGAGATCCAATCCAGCCGAAAACCCAGCTTAAATTAAATCCTATGAGGAAAAAAAGGCCTAAATTACCTCCTTTTCCTTTCTCCAAAATTACATCCTATATCACAAATTTTGGATATAAAACCGGGACATTTCTGGATATGAATTATGCCGCTTTTTTGTAGGATGTAAATAAGGTCGATTGTATGACTAATAAATTTTCCCAGCAAAAAATTATATCCTGAAAATGTCGCTAATTATATCCTTTTTTGTCCCAAATGATATCCTACAGTGATATAGGATGTTAAATCAGCCAAAAGGTCCGAGTTTACATCCTATATCACCTTTTGGGGGCCCCAGCAGAGTCCGATATTGAACGGCCACTAACTACTGTAACCTCTAATAGAATAGTCACCTCTAATATAATGGTAATGATTGATGGAGTTTGAAAAATAAAATGGTAACCTCTAATAGAATGGTAATGTTGAGAAAAAAGCCTATAAAACTTTTTTGCCCATAAACATCTTTTTAAAATAATAATGTCAATTTTAAAATATTTATTTTATTCGCTGTAAATTTATAAGCATAGGAAATAGTTTAATTCTGCTTGGAGACTGTCAAAAAATATCTAGTAGTCATACAACGTGCGGATAAAATTCTTGAACTTATTTCTAAAGTCAAATTTTTGCGAAATATATTTAAAAATTTAATTTCAACAAAATAAATATAGAATTTATTAGAACTGATAAACACAAAAAATCCGAATTCATTCAAAATAAAACGTACCAATCGGGTTGGGGTCAAAAAAATGCATTTTCAAAAAAATTCAAGAACTTTATCCGCATCCTGTACAACTGGATTACTGGTTACAGACAGCATTAATACTAAATAAAATCAGCGCAAAAAACCAATGAGTTGTAAATTATTTTTTGATCTGATTTTATGACAGAAAATTTTCCTCTTTTTCTCTTACCCTTTCCCCTGTGTTCTTTTGGTTTTATTTCTCTGTCATTTCATTGAAAGATTCATTTGATAAAATTAAACGCTCAATCAGTGCCCAATTTTCATTTTAGATGAGGTTGAAAAATATAATGGTAACCTCTAATAGAATGGTAACCTCTATTATAATGGTAACTTTTGGATGATGTTGAAAAATATAATGGTATAACATTATAATAGAGGTAATACGGTATACATTTAATTATATTAAAATTTACATTACATATTTTACACTATGTATTAGTACATTCATTAAATTACATTAATATGTTAATTAAAGTACATTAGGTTACATTTCATTGATTACATTCAATATGTTCTATTCGTGCTGAGTCGTTTTGGCTAAAAGGGTCATAATGGGCGTTTCGGCTAAAACGCCAAAATAAAATTACTTGTCCTTAAAACTTTTTTTGTTAGACTTGTTAGACAAAAAGTATAAAAGGCAAAATTGTTCATAATTTTATGCTAATTCAAATGGTATAAAAATTTTCCCGAAATTCGGCAAAAAAGTACGAAATATCCCCTAAAACCGTATTTTTCGGTATTTCGATAAAATTTAGAACTTTTGGCCGAACTTAGTGAAAATTTTTATACCATTCGAATCAGCTTAAAATTCTGAACAATTTTGCCTTTATACTTCTTGTCTAACAAGTCTAACAAAAAAAGTTTTAAGGACAAGTAATTTTATTTTGGCCTTTTAGCCGAAACGCCCATTATGGCCCTGTTAGCCGAAACGACCTAGCACCTGTTCTATTGCATTGTATATTTTATTGTTGTTCATTAAATGAAATGATCATTTGTTAAATAGTATTTTAAAAACACTGATGGCGGTTGATGACATTTTGACATTTATGGAAAATGTTTTTTTCGGCACAAGATTGAATCAGCCTCACTTTAGAAAACATTGATTTGTCGTTCCCTAGTCTACCCTCTCTCTCTTAAGGAAGTATGACCCCGATAATGCTTTTTAAGAAAGAATGATATTCTTTTAAAAAGATTTATCAGATTTTATACGTTAATAAATAAAAAGAATAAATTTTCATAGTTTGGATGAAAAAATAATAATTTTTTCGGTCATATACTTGTCACTTTAGTTCTCCGAGCATACAATTTTTCTAATGGAGATGTTTCTTTTCGGATAAAATAGATAATTATCAACCGGCAGTATTCTACATCAATCAACTCCAAAAAAGGAGCAAAAATCCCTTCAAATAATCATATTTGATCAAAAATTGCACTAATAACTAATATATAAAATTTTCGCAAAAAGACTTCAACTTTTCACCATGAGCTCAGATTTATGAGTTATTAGGGCATGTTCTTGGATATGAAAGTTTTCTGGATTTTAGTTTTTGTTGTTTATTTAATCAGTTTTAACCCCAAATAAATGAAATTTAATTAAAAAAAATATTTTTCTTTGAGAGATCTTGGTCGTAAAATAAATTTGGTGAATAGTGAATACCAGTCTCTAGGTGGATGCATAAAAAGTGATCTTTTTGATATTCACACGAAAATAACTCGGAAAATTATGAAGTAAAAAATTTACAAATTTCAGAAATGTACTTCTATATGTTCTCTACAATTTTAATTTTTACAGAATTTTACATCACTATCAAAAAGTTAGAAAAAAATCCTGCAAAAGCCAAGATCAAAAATGGCCAGACCAGATTTTTCAGGTTTAAAACCAGTTTAACGACAAGATGGAAGTTCGACTCTACAGCGGTGTAAATGAGCTTATTGGATATTGCTCTAATGCAAAAAAGCGCATCTTGATTCATTCACTTATTATTTTTTTTTATGAATTTTTCAATTTCGATCAAAAATCGCAAAAATGGGCCATTTAATAGAAAATTGGCAAAAGACGATTCTTTGTTGAAAGTTTGAAAAATTCATACAGCATCAAAGAGTAAACGAACGAGATATTTTTTGCATTAACTGCAGAACCATCTGGGCAGGCAATTATACGGGGATATAAATCCCCTAAAAAACTGGTTTTAAACGCGAAAGACCGGTTTGGCTATTTTTGATTTTGGCCATTTGGGGGATTTTTTCCAATCTTTTTGATAGGGATGAAAAATTCTGTGAAATGCATTATTGTAGAGAACATAAAGTAAGATCATTTCTGAAATTTGCAGATTTTTTGCTTCATTATTTACTAAGTTATGTTCGTGTGAATACCAAAACGGTCACTTTTTATGCACCCACCTAGTAATGCTCCACTATTTCGAACTGATTTTTTAAGTTTTCCGGACCTAAAGGTCGGAACCGAAATAGTAATCCAAGAACTTAAATAGAATTAAATAGTCTCCTAAAATTTAACATCCCTAGAAGAACAAAATCGATATGTTCTACCACAATTAACACTACGGTTACAATGTGTCCGCAATCCCCTTTGTTGGTTTTGCGGATGTCAACGCGGTCCGCAAAACGGATGAGTTTGCGGATGACAGCGCGGATTCATTGTAACCACCCAACGCGGATTGTAAAACGGATTGTAAAACGGATACAAACGCGGATGCATTATAACCACCCATTGTAACCACCCTTGACGGACGCGGCGCGGATGACATTTCGGACGCGGACGCGGACGAGGAGAAAGTGGTTACAATGACTAAAATTTTGCGGATTGCGGACGCGGACAATATCAAAATATTGGATATTTCGTCCGCGTCCGCGTCCGCAAAATATTTGATGGGTGGTTACACTAGGGCTACAATGCATCCGCAATCCGCGTCCGCACTTCCCTTGTTGGTTTTGCGGATGAGAACGCGGAGCGCAAAATGTTGACATTTGCGGATGACAGCGCGGATCCATTGTAGCCACCCCTTGCGGATTGTAAAACGGATACAAACGCGTTTACAAACGTGGATGCATTGTAGCCACCCATTGTAGCCATCCTTGACGGACGCGGAAGAACGCGGATGACCTTTCGGACGCGGACACGGACAAAGTGGCTACATTACTCAAAATTTTGCGGATTGCGGACGCGGATTGCGGACGCGGACAATATCAAAATTTTTGATATTTTCGTCCGCAAAACCTCGCAATTACACAATTTTACAAACAAAAAAGTGCTAATTATAAAATATTATCATTAAAATTCTTATAAAAATAAAAATTCTCATAAAAAGAGATCAAAATTTTAAAAAATAAATTAAAAATAAATTAAAAATTAAATTGAAATTTATTTAAAAATAATGCTAAAAATCACAAATTAAAAATTAAAAAATCTATTAAAATTTAGATTTTTTTCAAAAAAAATTTTAAATTATTTTTTGGCCAGAATTGTTGATCAGAATTTTTTTAAATTTATTTTGAATTTTTTTGCTGGTTCGAGAGAATAAAAATAAGTATAATGAAATTAATTTATTTCTTATAAATAATTTTTTATTATTTTTATTTTATTATTTTTTTATTTTTAAAAATTTGAATTTGATGGCATCCGTCTCCTGGGTGGCTACAATGCATCCGTCTCCTGGGTGGCTACAATGCATCCGTCCTCTAGGTGGCTACAATGTAAAATTAATTTTGCGGATGGAATTTCGGTCCGCAAGGACGGATGCAGACGCGGATACCAAGACGGATGTATTGTAGCCACCCTTGACGGATCCGCACGCGGATTGTCAACGCGGATGCGAAAACGGAGCAGAAAATGGAGTTTCCATTGTAGCCACCCATCAAAAATTTTGCGGACGCGGACGCGGATTGCGGATGCATTGTAGCCCTAGTGTTACAACGGAATTTCATTTTCTGCTCCGTTTTTCCATCCGCGCTGGACGATCCGCGTTCGGATCCGCAAGGGGTGGTTACAATACAATCGCTTTTTCATCCGCGTCTGCATCCGTCTTTGCGGACCGAAAAGTCATCCGCAAAATGCATTTTGCATTGTACTTAGGGCGTGTAATAAGATTTGAGGGTCTTTATTTTGTCTGTTTAAAAAAATCATAACTTATTTATTTTGCCATCAATCTTCATGATTTTTTTAATTTGAAAAAACAAATTGTTCTCTTTAATTTTTCATGAAAAAATAATTTTTATTAATTAATTTAACCGAGTTATGATTTTTTGCATAAATATACCCAAAATTGACATTCGACTATAATTTTCTTAGTCTCTAACTGAAGCATTCCGCAAAGAAAGAAAATCATATTTTGCAGAAAAAGATAGCCCATGGCATCTACTCTTACAGTATACAAGGAAATTTTCCAGAAAAAATTCATGAAAGGATAAAAATAGGTCGCCAAAAACCCTATAAAATTGGTACAATTTATGGGAGCAAAACGAGAATCTCAGCTGGATGAATCTTTAAAGTGATTTGTATCATTATCATTCAATATATTTAGACCAAATTAGGTAATTTACATCAAAAATTCAATTTGTTTAACTTTATTTTGTCTTTTCCAAAGGAAAACTTATTTTGGTGATTGGCTCAAAATCGATGCTTCAAAAAAAGTCCCAGAAAAAATTGACCTAGTTGAGCTAGGCATCTCATTTTTACCCAGAATATTTAGCAATTTTTGCTCTATCAGAATATTTTTGAATTGCTTCTCTAGCCCATTCATTTGTCGAGAAAAATTTGCTCCAATTTGACTATGTCGAAAATGACGTCAGATTGTATTTTGCTCGAAACTCCCCTGAATTTCAAGAAATGGGCATTGATATTTTGTTAAGAAAATGACAACTTATAATCGATCATAATAGTGCATAATTCGATTTTTGATTAAGTTCATTTGAATTTTTAATAAATTATTTATCAACAAAAAAAGAAGACCTTCAAAACTTATTACACAACCTAAATAATAAAATTTTGCGGACGCGGATTGCGGACACATTGTAACCGTTGTGTAATAAGGAAGGAATAGTAATATTTCAAGATGTGTGAGATAGTGTTATGAATTTTCGCGAAAATGTGCCCCAGAAAATCAAGACCTTCTTGGTCCAAGACTTGGTCTTGGTCTTGAAACCAAGACAAGGTTTTGGTTTTCAGTTTAGTAATAGCCTTGTTATGGGTCGTGATTTGTTTTTTTCTTGCTTTAACGATTTATAAAAATAATGAGATTAACACTCATCAAAATAAATATTAAATGTCAGTGTAACAAATGTTTTTATTTTCTCCACACGTCTATAGGCCGGCATAAAAGTTGTATAAAACAAGACCAAATTTTCTTCAAAATAAAACCAAAGACTTGTACCAGGACCACAAGACAAAGACTTGGTCTTGGTTGGTCTTGGTTTTAGTACCCTTTTTTGGTCACGTTTAGAGACCGGACAAGGGCATCGAACGAATTTTTCGAACGAATAATTCGAAAAAATTCGAATTCGAAAAAATTCGAAAAAATCAAAAAAGTTTCGAACGAATTTTTCGAACGAATTATTCGTATTCGATATTCGAAAAAATTCGAACGAAAATTCGATCGGTCCGGTCTCTAGTCACGTTCTTCATTCCGATGGTGCTGGGTGGGTCTTTTCCTCAAAACCAGCATAATGGGCGTTTTCTCGAAATCCATCAAAACCCGAAAACACAGAAATTGGGGACGTTTCCTCAAAAACCATCAAAATGGTCTTTTCCTTAAAATCCATCAGAACACTAAAATGAACAGCACCATACAAAATATCTCTAATGAAAGAAATCAATCAAAATCTTTAAACAAAAATTTTTAAAATACTAAGAAAATTGCACCAGGACAAAATCAACAAAAAATGAATTAAAATTTAGAAAAAAAACAAAAGGTGTACGTCTTTATTATGACCTGTAGGCAACATTTTGATGGTTTTTGAGGAAACGTCCCCAATTTCTGTGTTTTCGGGTTTTGATGGATTTTGAGGAAACGCCCATTATGCTGGTTTTGAGGAAAAGACCCAGCACCGTTCCGATCTTGGTCTTGTCCCTAACACTAATGTTAGAACAAGAAAAGGTGCTAGCCCCCTGGTTTGTTTTGACTAGTTTTTCCCGACGATCCACCTTTTTCAGAAGTGTTCTAGCCCTGATCACTAAAAAAATTTAAAGGGCTTTAGTTGGTTTAACTTCAAATTATGCCAGCTAATAAAATGGATTACATAAAATCTTTATTAAAGGTGTCAAAAATGTTCAACAAAGAAAAAAATGTAATTATAAATTTTTGTAATCGAAAAATGCGATTTATTATCCTATTGGCTCTGTTTATAACTATATTGTTATGGTGGAGATGGAACAATAATAAAATTTATAAACAGCATTTAATGAATAGCACAGAATCAAGTTCTAATAATGATATTAAGCATTTAATGATCATTTCTGCTATCTACACTGCTAAAAGCAAAAAGTAAGTAAGATATTAGTGCAATAAAACATAATTTTTGAAGGAACTATTTCGTTTAGACGAATAGTGCAAACTAGGAAAAAATATCAAAGGGACGTTTTGGCACAAAGGGCAAAAATTCCCGAAATTGGATGTTTATTTGTACATTATAAAATGTCTAAAAATCCATAAAAACAAAAATATCTGAAAAATCAAAAATGTCTAAAGTCAAAACATATTATGTTCCTGGTCAAATTTATGAGTTTCACAAATTTTTTAGATTACCAAATCGAATCAATGATTATTTTCTCCAAAACCTATTTAAAAGTAATTAAGCTAATCCAAAGTTCAAAAGTCAAAGATATGCAGAAACTTATGCCTGATTTTCTGGCTTTATTTTTTAAATTCCTTATTATTATTAAATTTTCTTACATCTTTATATGCCAATATTTTGAACTTGGTTAGCTTATTATTTTATATAGGTTTGGGAAAAAATAAATCATGGTATTCCAAGAGTTCATAAGAGACTATAATTTTGAGCATGGACATACATAATACTAGTAGATAATTTTGGTTTTTGATTTTTTATATTCTGATGTTAGACATTATTAATAAATTAGATATTTTTGTTTAATGGATTATTAGACCTTTTGTAGTGTAAAAATTTTGTACTTTAAGACCCAGCACAATTTTAGAAATTTAAATGGGCAATAGATAATGCCCAAAAGACCAATCCAGGGATATATATCGAATTCTTCCTATACTGATTGTCACTCTGATATATCAGAGTGTGTATAAACTCATTTTTATATTAAAAATAAAACATTATTCTACAAGTTTTGTATTAAAACTTACTTACTAGAAAAAACGGTGCTATTGCCAATCGGATCCAAAACTTTTTTGAAGCTTAATAGGCCAAAGGTATAAAAAAGCAAAATTGTGCAGATATATGCTCTATTTCTATTATTTTTATTTTCGAAATTCGAAAAAAAGGTCCGAACCTGTAAAATCGTATTTTCGATATTTTTGAAATTTTTAATTTCTCGAACTTCGAAAAAGTTTGAAATTTTGTGAAACACTCTTTTTTGATATTTTCTAATTCCAACTAGGTATTTGGCGATAGTGCATAAAATTCTGCAAAATTTTGCTTTTTATACTTTTGACTATACCGTATATACTCTTGTATTCCCCCCGCCTCTAGTATTCCCCCCACCTCCAGTAATCCCCCCCTTTGGCAAAGGATTGAAAAATAATCCCCCTCTTTCCTGCAGTGCTCCAGTATTCCCCCCCCCCC
>LDKF01000002.1:148230-159352 GCA_001026735.1 Rotylenchulus reniformis
ACTAAGGTCGTCACTACCGGTTAAAAACCGGTGGTCCCTGTTTACGATTTCATCGGTTTAGGGACCCCCGGTTACCGGTTCCGGTTTTTGCCTGACCCCGGTTAATCGTCCGGTTTTACGGTTTTTGGAAAAAATTTATATCACAATATGTAACGAGAAAAATCGCTGAAAAGATATTATAAGTATAACATATATTATTCAAAAATGTCATTTTCATAAACATCTTCATCAATTTCTTCCGGATCTAATTCTGTAGATGGGGAAAGTTTAAATGCTTCAGGTGTGCTGTGATAAGTAGGGCTGCAAAAAAAAGTCATAAAAAATTGCCAAAAAGTCGACTTAAAAAGTCACAAAAAATCCTAAAAAAAGTCACCAAAATTGCTCAAAAATCAACAAAAAGTCACGAAAATTGCTAAAAAAAATGCCAAAAAAATCACAAAAAGTCAATGAAAAAATGAATAAAATTGCAAAAAAAAAGTGCACAAAAAAGTAAAATTTTCAATGCAAAAGTATTTTTATTGTTTTAGAAGCAATTTCAATCCATAAAACAAATTAAAAATCAAAACATAAAAGTTAAGAAAAAATCAGAAATTTAGCAAAATTTTTTGAAATTTCCATTATAAAAATTAACGATTTTTTAAAATTTGACATAAAAATTCTTTGAAATTTTTGTAGTTTTCCCAAAAAAATTCGATTTTGAACTATAAAATTTCAAAAAATAAGACAAAAAAAAACTAAAAATTTGCTCAAAAAGTCAAAAAAGTAATGAAAAAGTCATAAAAAATGCGAAAAAGTCATAAAAATCCCAAAACATGCAAAAAAGTCAAAAAAAGTCAAATAAAAATGTAAGCCAGAGGCGTCAGATCGAATTGAAAATGTGTTTTACATGGGTTTTAGGCCATTTCAGGTCAGCAGAAAAAAAGTCATTTGACTTAAATTTGCAGCCCTAGTGATAAGAATCAATTTTTCTGCCAATTCTCCACGGAGTCTATGGAAAAATTAATATATAATTAATAATAAAAAAAAATGTATAAAAAAAGAAAATTCAAATTTTCTTACGAAACCAAAAATGATCATTTTTCTTAAGAAATTATTTTAAGAAAAAATATTATTATTGAAATTTTCTCCGGCGCCGATACCAAAAAAGATCAATTTACTTAACAAAATTGCCGAAAATTCTCAAAGTTTTCTCCGTCACCCCTATTGGGACCGCCGCCCTCACTCGTAAAATATTTTTTCCAAAAAAATCAAAAAATAAGATCCGCCGCGAATAGACATAATTTTTTTTGCAACGAGAATTCATTCATATTTGCATCATTTTATCTTAAAATTTCTTATTTACATTAGTCATAAATAGATTTACAATGTTTATGAAATTGTGCGTTTTTTTCGAGCAATTGCCCTAGCGAAATGCTTTTTTAAGGCCTCGGATGTTTTTTTTTCAGAAAAAATATGGGATCCCTGATATACATAGATGAAATTTAAAAATAATTAACAATGGATGCATAATTTTTTTGTGCAGGAACTTCATCCAAGAAATATAATATACATTTTGCTAAGAGTAAACAAAATTCAAAATTCTTAATAGATTATCATTTTTTATTGAGGCGGGAGAAATTTGATCATATTTATATTTACTCAGATTTCCCCTTATTAGCAGTGTTGTGCATGATCCACCTTTTTCGGAAATGATCTGATCTGATCCTGATCCAGGAAGCTGGGTCATCAAAAATGATCTGATCTGATCTGATCCGACCCTCGGGATTAGGATCAGATCAGATCAGATCACGCCGGATCATGATCTGGATCAGATCAGATCAGATCATTGTAGATCATGAAAAAAATGATCCAAATTGTAAAAAATAATTTTTCAAAAAGTAATATTAAACATTATTGAAATTTTTAAATTCAGAAATTAATTATTAGAATATTTCAAACACATTCCGATTGAGTTTAACTTCTTTTGATAAATTATTTTTTTCTTGCCAAAAATCAAAACTTGATATAATTGGGGAGGATGAAGTGTGCGGTTTACATAAAAAATTTAAGAGGAGACCAGGGTTGTGCAAAAATTTCAGTTCGACATTCGAAATTGAAAGTTTCGAGGTATTTTTCGAGTTCGAAAATTGAAAACGTGCTCAAAATTTCGACGAGTTTTTTCATTGTTTTCCCTTGATAAGGGCCCCCGGACGACCCTCATAAGGGCCGTGGGAGAAAATTTTGAAAAATTATTAATTTCTTCTTAAATAAATTCATCATTTTTTGTTTTTTTCGGAGGCCGGATATCCATCTTGGAACTGGTGTCTAATGTCATTTTTTCGATGCTGACGCCAAAAAAAAAACAAAAAAAATGGGGAGGTCCTTTTGGGAGGTCCATGGAAATTTTTTTTAAATTTTTTGGAGGGGGAGGGAATAGATACAAACTGTAAAAGTACCAAAAATTTATTCAAAAAATTAATTTCTCGATTTCCAAATAATTTGAAGAAAATTATTTTCAATATTTAGGGCATTTAAATATGGCTCGCCAATAAAATAATTTTTTGATTAAACTTCAATGGGTAAGAAGTGCTGGCGGCCCCGATAGGGGCCGCCGGAGAAAAAATGGGAAATTTTTATCAAATTCTTAAGAAATTTGGTCATTTTTAGGGGTGCTTTTTCTAAATTTTACCAAAAATTGGATCATTTTTGGATCACGCCAAAAAAAGCCGGACGTGATCTGATCTGATCCTGGGATTTCAAAAATGATCTGATCCTGATCTGATCCAGTAGCCTGGATCAGATCAGATCAGATCAGATCAGGATCAGATCACGGATCAGATCATAATTTGGTGGATCAGCACAACACTGCTTATTAGGGGTGTTTTTTTAAACCTAAAACCAGCGGTTTTGGTTCCCCGGTTACCGGTTCCGGTTAACCGGAACTGGTAGTGAACTACCCTAGTGAATACTACCGAATGACTAAAGAGCTAGAATGCGTAAATAAAAAATAATAATTAAATATTAAAATTGTGAAATTGTGCCTCATCAGTAGTGAACACTCAATGTACGTATGGTGCTGGGTCGTTACAAAAAAATATATTAAAATAGGAAAAATCTTGGAATAGGAAAAATCTCTTTTTGAAAAATCTTGGTAATCTTGGTAAGGATGTCTTAAACATGTCTAATATTGTAATATTTTACAAAACAGAGGTCAGCTTCGTGTTCAGCGCCCCAGAAAACCCCCAGAATGTGTTTTTTTAAGGGAAAACAATTTTTTATTTTCGGGACACCAATTAGCAACCATTGCCGCCGGTACTCCATACAGTGATATGTATTTATTCATTTAAAAAATACTCATTTTTTATTTAGTTTTGAAAATTTTTTGATATCTAACACTCGGAAAAATTTTGGAAAAAAGACGGAATTTTTTCACCCATCCCCGTTCCCCGAAATCCCCCCCGATTTTTGCCAAGTCCCGCCCCCCCCCACTGCGCTACCCTAGTCAAAATCATCCATTTTGGTCATAATTTTATTCAGAATGGATCATTTCGAGGGGAGTTAGGATCAATTTATAATAGCTAATTTTTTGCTATATTTTTTGACATCAAGCGTGTTTCTCTAGTTACTTTTATACCTAGTTATAATTAATGGCGCGCAAATGACAGTGCACCAAAAATAGCATGATATGATATTTTAATAAAACTTTAAATCGTTTAATAAATATTTTTAATTTCATAGCAATGCTGATCACACTATTGCACTTTTATTGAATGCGCCAAGAGAACCCTATATTGCAAGGACAACATTCTGGCTGCAAACTAGAAATGACACAGCACATCAAAGGGATTTGGTCACTGTGAAGAACGCGCTTCTTACAGTAATAAATTAAATATAAACCAAATTAGCTTAGTTTTTTTAAAACCATAATTTTTTATCAATAGTAATTTTGGATTTTAAAAATAATGGTCGAAAAGAGCTTATTTTCAATTTTTCCCAGTGGCCCACAGGCGCCAAAGTAACCATTTCAAAAGATATTTTGGCGCCAGTGGCTATAAATTTTTTTCAAGCAATTAACATATCCTAAATGCAAAAGGTCATTCAAATAAGTCGCTTGAAATAAAAGATAGCCAATTTATTGACACTAGCGGTAAATAGGTCATCGCCAAATGACCCGTATTCCCATTTAAATAAGAAATTATTTTATTTTTTCGAAAAAAATAGTCCTTGAAATTTTTGACTACTCCGATTGTTGAAATTTTTTTTTCGAAAATTTAAAAATTTTTGATTTTGAAAATTTTTGAAAAGTTTTAAAATTTTTGCTTTTGAAAATTTTTTGAGAATTTTTAAATTATTTTATAGATATAAGATTTCTTGAAAAAAATTTTCTATGTAGGTCTAGTATTTATGAAAATTTTGAAAATGCTTAAAAATAATTTAAAAATAATAATATTTAATTTATTTAAAATGAATTTTCATTGACGGAAAAATTTTCTCGAAAATTTTTTTCAATATAAAGACAGAAAAAAATTCTTGTCCCCACGGGGACCCCGCGAAAATCTGTTTGTTTTTATAGTAGCTTTGTGAAATGGCAAATTTTCTTTTTCTCTTCATAGCTATTCTCATCCGCTTTACAATCTTGTAAGAGCTTAACTCCAACCTATCTCATAAATACCCCTTTGACATGAATTTTTCTTTCCAGAATATTTGCAGATGGACTATTTATCTTTCGGAGGCGGGCTCTGTAGAGAGGCCAAATACATTGGAAATTGTACATGGTGGCACTGTAATCCCAGTTAAGGTTTGAAACTAGGTATATATATCAATTAAAATCATAATTCTCCATTCTAAATGTTCTCCTCCTGATGAATTTGGAAAAAATTTACCACACCCTCATGTACTCCCAAAAAATAGAAAAATAGTGAAGAACAAAATGAAGTATGTAGATGTTGAATTTTTTCTATATGCTTCATTTTTTCAAATAAAAATTTCTGGACAGAGGAAGATTTTTCCTAAAATTTAAAATCCTATTCATAATGATATTATTATTTATATACATACCTAGTTGTGAGTTGTGTTGAAGCGATTTTTCAGGTATAAATTTTTTTTCCAGCTCGATACCTCTTTCGCTGCAAAATCTGTTCATGTTGGCACATGTTTCAGCCCACTTTTTTTCATGGAACAATGGCAATTGATCATCCAATCTTTCGGTATCTATCGCCATTTCGGCGCCAATCTTTTAGTCGTTTACGTGATGAGTGCCGTAGATGGGATCATGGAACTTTTGCGGGTAATGCTAAATACATTGGATTTTTATTTTATATTGTAATTTTTTCACTCTCTTTTCTTTAGACTCTTGTCTAATTTCGGAAAATTTTCATCTTTTACAAATAATAAATTTTATTGTATAAATGCTAGTAAAAAAATTATTTTAAATTATTTGATATAAATTTATTAAAACTAATTAATGAACAAAAGATTTTGAATGAAAAATTGATTATATTTTTAAATAATATTCTCTATGAATTTGAGGTGGTGGACATTAAAAAAATTCGCTAATGTGGGCGTTAAAAAATTCGTCAATGTGGTCAGTCTAGCCGAAAACTATTTTGTTGGACCAGTTAGACCAAAAGTATGAAAAGCAAAAATGTGCAGAATTTTATTCTCTAACTTCTGGTTTTTAATTTTTCGAAATTCGGCTAAAAAGTTCGAATTTTTCCCGAAATCCCGAAAATAGGGTTTTTATGGGATATTTCGAATTTTTTGGCCGAATTTCGAAAAAATAAAACTACCAGCAGATGGAGAATAAAATTTACGCCTTTTTGTTTTTTATACTTTTGGTCTAATTGGTCTAACAAAATAGTTTTCGAAAATAGGTCAAATTTGCATTATATTGATATTTTGTTTTTTTTTATTAAAGTATTAATGTTATATTGCGTAATTGTTCAGTGTAATTAAGCTCTATTCTGATGTTGTACAAATTGAGCCTTGGTATTCAATACAATTGGACAAATCGGACATCGAGCGGATTGGGCTTGATCCAACTTTAGATTTGGAATGGCGGAATCAGGCAACCGCCTACACCGAATGTTTACTCAAGTACAGGGTAAAATTTAAATAAATAGGCCAAGGCTAATATTTTTACGACAGGAGGCAACAGAATTCTTGATTATCGGCGACCTAGACGATGTTTTGATTCCAGCCAATCATGGCACTTCTTATTACAATGAGTTCACACGACTTAATATCGCGAATTACGCGGCACATCTGTACACTCGCTACCCGGTGGAAATAACTACGAGTATATATTTTGATGTACAGATAATTGGCATCAAGGGCAATAATTCGGTATTAACCGAACAGTGAAATGAATTTAATGCCATTAAACAGAGAAAATATTTACCACTATAAAGAAATTGGAATTTTTTGGTCATAAATTTTTTCCTAGTGGTAATAGTTTGTAACTGCTTAAGATTATTTTCTAGTTAATTTTTTCTCAATTTTAACATGAAACTTAGGAAAATTTCATTTCTCTAGGTTTAATTGGTGCTATGGCGTTTTAAAAAATATCATAATGGGCGTTTTAAAAAAGGTCAAAACTCAATATGTCTTTTTTTGTTAGACCTGTTAGACCAAATATAAAAAAGGCAAAGTTGTACAGAATTTTATGCTCTAACTGTTGGTATAAAAGTTTTTGAATTTCGAAACAAAAATATCGAAAAAAGTCAACAATATCGAAAAATACGGTTTTTTCAAATTTTTTGTTCGAAATTCGAAAAAATTTTATACCAGCAGATAGAGCATAAAATTCTGTACAACTTTGCCCTTTATACATTTGGTCTAACAGGTCTAACAAAAAAGTTTTTAGAGGACATATTGAGTTTTGATCCTTTTTTTAAACGTCCATTATGATATTTTTTTAAAACGTCCCAGCACCTTTTAATTTTTATGTCACTAGATTTGGTTAAACCAATTTATAGCCTTGTGTCCATTTGTCCGGATGTCTAATTATCCGGCATCCATATGTTTTGATTTTCAATAAATGACATAGCAAGGTGTTTATATTTTAAGTAACCTTTTTATATAACACATAATTTTATTCCACCAAAATTTTAAAGCTCAAAAAGAATCAATATTTGAATTATATCATAATAAACTTGCATTAAAATCCCTATCAAGTCAATAAAAAAAAATCCACAAGGATAAAATCATAACGATGTAAAGGTAAAAGATCCATAATAAAACACAATAGCGGGTATGGTTAACTGTGATATTTGCTCACAATCATTATATCTTGGTTCAAATAGGGTGAAGCAGAACCAGAACTTTTCACAAAAACCGGGACCGGAACTTGCCGGAACCAAGAAAACCGAAATCCGGAACCGGAACCAGTTTGACCGGAACCGGGACAAATTTACTAAAAATTTTAAACAAAAATATAATAATTTTTCATAACAAATGACATGTTTTTATGGGCTGAATTATTTTTGAATTTCATCATCTGACAAGTCCAAGTCATTAGAAATATGATCAGCCATCCCTTGTCAATGAATAATATGTTTTGCCGATTTTTTGATTGATCATTTCTCGCAAATTTTCTACCATACATGGGATAACTTTTCTTCGAAAATAGTCTATTCCGAAAAACACCCTCAAATACCTGGTTCTCAAATGTCGGGGCTAACTAAAGGGTTTTTATATTATTTTAATGTTAGCCAAGCAATTAAGCATAGTAATATTTTTAATTACATAAAAACTCATTAATTTGCCAAAATTTCTGTTAATCTTTGCTTATTAATCTCAAAATTTCAGCCCACAATGCATCTGCATATTCATTGCGTGATGCCTTGTATTCAACAAAAGTGGGGCTTAACCCGCTTGACCCCAAATATGTGGTGAACACCGCTTACGTTTATTCCCTATGGCTACACTGGCCGATGCTTCTCAAGGCCTGTTTTTATGCAACCTAAAAATTAATTACGAAATTGAAAAAATCTAAGAATATACAATAGATCCATCGGAAAATGAAAATTAATTTTAATTACTTAATATGTAACAATGTTTTAAAATTCCAATATAATGTAGAAAGATGGAAAATAAAATAATTATGTTTATATTAGTGATTCTAATTTTGCTTAAAGTTTTAAGCTTAAAATACATTACTCGCTTTAATAAAAAAATAAAAGTTCTACCAAAGGGTTACTTAAAAAGTCATAAATTGAATAAAAACATTTCTCAAAAAAAATTAATAATAATTAAAGTCATTTTAATACTACTTGGTTGGAACCCCGATAAATCAAATCCGTTTTACATTTTAACAACAAAAAAAAATAAATTTTCAAATTTATAAGCCCCTCAAAGGTGAAGGGGAATCTTATATTAGAGCATCGTCTTATAATTCGTTTTAATAGACTGCCTTATATTTTCCAAACACCCTCAAAGTGGGGTCTTATATTGCTTAACCTTTATTTCGCCTACAAAAATTTCGCCTACACGTCTAAAAAACTAACTTCTAGGCGCCGGCGCCCAAAAATAGATAACCGAATAATGTTAGGTAGAAGCCGCAATCTAGTTCCAAAATTCTTTTTTGGGCGCCAGCGCCTAGAAGTTAGTTTCCTAGACGTGTAGGCGAAATTTTTGTAGGCGAAATAAAGCATCCCCCTTATTAATAGAGCACTGTCTTATAATAGAGCACTGTCCTATATTAGAGGAAATACGGTATGTTAAACTAAGCAGGTGAAACGGTTGCATTAAAAATAGAGCAAGAAATTAGATATGAAATGAGTCTAGCCTCAAAATACATGATTTTGGCCAAATTTATTTATAGGGGGTCATAATTTTTTCACAATGGAACAATTCTGATCGGTAGGCTTATCTTGTAATCTTTTTTTGATATATTTTTTGATTGATGCTATATTCATTTCTCTATGTTGCGTATGACCGAGTTATAACGAATGTGACACAAATGTCGGGGTGCGCAAATGACACGACACAAATTTATCCGGCCAATATATCTTGTAGAGTACCTTCTATCGTAAATTTTTAGCTTTTCCCCGCCAGAGTAGTGAAGGGTAGAAATATCGGTTTAAAAATAAACGGTCCTTCATCCACGCGCATCATTCGCCCAGGGGATGGCGTCTATTGTACCATGCATAATTATCACATAGATATTCGCCATAAAAAGTAGAAAATTAATTTTACACCAATAAATGCATACGGAATAAATTAATTATGAGCAAAAATAATTGTGCATTTAAAGATGGATGCGACCCAATGGGTGGATGATATGCGCGGACTGTTTAACTATAATTTAATCGTCTTTCCGACCCTTGATTAATTTGGTAGACTAAAAAAAGACAAATAAATTTTCAAGCATATCGAGTTCTATATCGGCGGCGTGGTGTAGTGGTTTATCACACGGGACACAAATCCCGGGACGTGGGTTCGAATACCACCGCCGGCCGTGTCAGACATGGCTACCTATCTGAATACCGAAACGGGCTCTTATGCAGTTTACCCCACATAACTTTCAAAATGCTTCAAAATGTGAGTTTTTTCATAATTCTACATTTTTCTAAAACAAAAATAATTAAATAAAAGTCTAGAAGAATTGCAAATGATCTTTTGAAGTATTTATTGGGCGTTTTCCTCAAGTTTAGAGGCATTTTGAAAGTTATGTGGGGTAAACTGCATAAGAGCCCCGAAACGTCCAAATACCGAAAATCTGAATACCGAATAGTGTAAAATCCGTCCCAATACCGAATCAATCAAAAACGTCCGAATACCGAAAAATCCCAATATCGACCAATTATGTCCATCCGCCCCAATTTGCCCCACGCCTCTGGAATATGCGGGAGCGGGTGCTGAGTGCTGACTGCTGACCGAACTGGGAAAATGAGGAGAAAAAAAGAAAATGCAGGAAATCCGCGAAGCTATCCTGAGGCCGGGGTCAGTTCATCACCGGAAGGAATTTGTGGAAATGGATCGGACTTTGCTCCATCTGCCGAAATTCGCTACTCCACACTGACCAACACATTGTCATCTTCCTGTAGGCCATCTCGCTGGCATTGAAGCAGTTGTTGAATGATCTGGTCGACCCAACTGGAGCCGAAAATGAAGAAGGAATTGGAGATGATGATGAGGAAAATGACCGGGAAATTGATGTGAAAATTTGCACGTTTCTCCCCTTCACCTTGATTCATTTGATTCTTCCAATTCCCTTCTGGCGACCGCAGTATACTAAAGATTTGAAGAACTATTCGGTATTCAGATTTTCGGTATTCAGAATATTCGGTATTCGGACGTTTTTGATTAATTCGGTATTGGGACGGATTTTACATTATTCGGTGTTCAGATTTTCGGTATTAAGAGCGGTAGCGGTCAGACATATATTCAAGCCCGTGGGGAGCACATCCCTTAGTCTATCAAATTAATCAAGGGTCGGAAAGACGATTAAATTATAGCTAAACATTAGCCGAGCAGTGATGCAGAGCAAATGGTGAAAGACTACATGTAATACTTACAATCCGTACACCACAATTACCACTGTGGATGAACAGCCCTTGCGGTTGTTAAAGCGGTGATGGGACATTTGCGGCCCAAATATTTGCGGCCCAGCCAAAATTGTTGCCCAAAAAATAAAATTCGAAAAAAAAATAAAAAATTTTTCTCGAATGAGTTGTACAATGAAAAATAAAAAATTTGGTTTTTCACATTAGAAATTTATTAGTTATTCGCCTAGGTTGTTCATCAATTTTATTTTCCTCTGAACAGGTTTATTTCCTTTTGAAGGGTAAGGAAAAATTCAGACCGAAATACCATATTATTTAGACCCTACTCGCATTATCACTGAACATATTCTTTCTTCAAAAAACAAGATCGCTTATCCCGAAAGCTAGTTTAAAGAATGGAATTGAATTAATTTTAAATTTAGTTAATTCTTTTTTTTATTTTTTTTTTACCTTTTTTAATCCTTTTTTTTAATTTTTTATAATTTTTTAATATTTTATTAAAAATATTTTGGACCACAATTTTGCTATTTTTATTTTTTTGGGCCGCATTTTGGCTGGGCCGTAAATGTCCGGGCCGCAAATGTCCGGGCCTCAAATGTCTTGAGCCGCAAAGGTCTTGGGCCGCAAAAGTCTTG
>LDKF01000002.1:159452-176438 GCA_001026735.1 Rotylenchulus reniformis
CCCCCCCCCTTTTTAATGTATGTTGAATATTATAATTACAGGGTTCCCAAATGTATTTTTTTTAAAGATTTGTACTTTTTTTGAGGGATGCCGATCTTTGAAAGTTAAAAAGTACTTTTTTTTAAGATTTGTACTTTTTTGGACCAGGAGCGTACTTTTGTGATTTTGGTTGGATTTTAGAAAATTTTTTACAAAAAAATTACCAATTTACTTAAAGAAAAAGACCAAATTTTCAAAAAAAATTTCCCGGCGGCCCCTGTCGGGACCGACGGCACCCCCTATTAGGGATGTTCGAAACCTGAAAATCCCGAAACCGAAACTAGGTACCGAAACCCGAGAAACCAAAACTCGAAACCCGAGACTTTTAATCAAAATTCAATAAAAAAAGTCAATTTTTTAAAAAATTCAATCATCAAAGTTAAAATGCAAAAAAAAGTTGCTGCATTCCATGTTCTTCGGAAAGATTTGATGTAATAGGCTGTAAGTTTTTTGGAGAAAATTCACTATATGGAATACCGGCGGCCCCGTTAGGGGCCGCCGGAGAAAATTTGAAAAATTAATGCTTTTTCCCATAAGAAAATTGGTCATTTTTAAGACATTTTTTTGAAGAAAAGCCATTGTATGAGGTGGCGGCGGTCCCGACAGGGGACACCGGAGAAAATTTTGAAAAATTGCTTTTTTCTTAAGAAATTTGATCATTTTCATGGAATTTTAAGGGAATTTTGAGAAAAAAATTCGTTCGGACCCCCCAAAAAGCAAATGCTTTAAAAAAGCACTTTTTAATTTTCCAAGCATGGGACCCCCGAAAAAAGCCAAATGCTTTAAAAAAGTCAACTTGGCAACCCTGGTTAAATACATATTCATTAAGAAAAATGTGTGAAGAAAAAAGCCGAATTGAGAAAAAAGGTTAGAGTATTTTGGCATTATGTATTACAAAATTTGAATGATGGATCCGATGGTCGGTCGGTCGGTCGGTCGGTCAATGGTAACTTAATTTTCCGTAAGTGCCATTTTATCCAGTGTAAAAAATTTTCAATTTTCGAGACTAAAAACCCGAAACCGAAACCCGAGACCGAAACCCAAAAAACCCGAAACTTTTCTCGACTCGAAACTCGAAACCGAGACTTTCGAACATCCCTACCCCCTATACATGGATTTTCTTCAACAAAATGTCTTAAACATATCTAATTTTCTTAAGAAATTGATCCCATTCAAAATTTCTCCGGCGGTCCCCATCGGGACCGTCGGGACCCCAAAAAATTTTAAAAGATTTTTCCCCAAGAAATTTTTTAAAGGGTGTCCTATTTTGAATTTTTTAGGGAAATTTTTTTGTAAATTTGGAAAGAAAATTGACCGATTTTCTTCAAAAATCATCAAAATTTTTCGAAATTTTCTCCGGCGGCCCCGTTAGGGGCGCCGGAGACCTTTTACCCGAGGTTTAGGGGTGTTCATCCCTTCTCCTAAAAGATTTTTCCTCGTTAGTTACGCCATAGATTATGAACCTAGACACAAAATGCAGCGATAAATTTATTGGAAAACAAGAAGATTTGCTTAAAAATGAAATTTATTTAATATGGAATGAAAATTTAGCAATTTTAAGAAGTGTACTTTTTTCCACCCAAAAATCTTTAATTTTTAACCTTTTGTACTTTTCTCAGGCATCAGCAAGTTGGGAACCCTGTATAATTATTATAGTTCAAAAACTCTTTAAAAAATTTTTATTACTGTTGAAATTTCCATGCCAAAATTTAGTTGTCGAATTTTTCAGTCACTGTCGAAAATTCCGAGCATGGGGCAGTGGTGCTGGGTCGTTACAAAAAAATATACCATGTTAGACGTTACAAAAAAGTGTTCTATCAAAAACTTTTTATAAGCTTTCTAGGCCAAAGATATAAAGCTATGGTGTAAAATTGTTTTATCTTACGGTATTTTTAGTTTTTTCGAAATTCGGATAAAAATACCCTATTTTTCGATATTTTCGAAAAATTCAAATTTTGTTTGAATTTCTAAAATTTAAAAATACCTGAAGATAGAGTATAAAAATCTGCACAATGGTTTATTATTCTTTAGCCTAGCAAGCTTTTAAAAAAAACTTTTTGAAGAACTTTCCGAATTTTGGCACTTTTTTGTAATGACTTAGCATCATGTCAGTATCTCTCCTCGCTACTATTAAGCTGAATCTTATTTAATAGAAAAAGAAGACAAAATAAAATTTTTGCCAAGCTTTAAAAATATTTTTACATTTTTAAGAGAAAATTTTGAATATTTTTAATTTTCACCATTACCCACACGTACCCAATAGACTATTTATTGGTCATCAAGTAAGAATTGATATATTCTTTTATTTTTCATAAACCCTTTGAAATTTATAAAATATTTAAAAAATCATAAAAAACAACAAATTGTTCAAATAATTAAAAAAAATTTCTTTTTTTTTCTTTTTCCCTAAAATAAATAAATAAATATTCTTTAAAACTTTCAGGCTGGTATGGTTATTAATAAAGTTGAGAATAGCAGGATGTTGCACCTCCGTAAATGGAAATTTTTTGAAGATAAATTAAGATTAACAAATGAAACAGTAATAACAAATCAAAACAACAGTAATGTCACGGACGAAAAAGTAAAATTTAATATCTTATTCCACTTTTCATGAGAATTTGGAGAGCTCAAAACAAAAAATTTTAAACATTGATAAAATGAAAAGCATTGAATAAATGTACCAAATTCACAATATAAAATTTTCAAAGGAATAGTAAATTACATAAATTTAATTTGTTTTTAATAATGATTATATGTTCTAAAAATCAAGAGATATCCAAAAAATTACTTGTGCTTTTTGAATTTAATTATTTTGTTTTATTTTAAAAGCTAATATGATCATAGGATTAATTTCAATTTTTTGGATAAAATATTTATTTAATTTTTATTTTTATGAGTATAAAATGTATATTTAACAAATTTAAAAATTTAGCAAAGAATGAGAATTCTGGTGGATGGTGTGTGGAATAAAACAGAGAGTTCTGTTCCACCAATATTGGAGTTTATGACAGCCCAAAAAATTGAAGAAATTAGTTCAGAATTTGGTAAAATACTCAAGAACAACGAGCAAATATTCCGAAAATTGCCATCACAATATAGATATTTAAATGTTATTGATAATTGCTATATCGACATTGCTATTGATCTTAGAAAAACACTCTACTGCCCGGGTAAAAGTTCTTAATAAATTAATTAATTATTGTCATTATTTAATTAAATTTAAATTTAATTTTATTAGTTGTCAAAAATGAATGATTTAAAGTTTAATTTTAATTGATTATAAAGTAAATAAAAAAATTGTATTTTAACTTTTTTATAATTAACATTTATTTTCAGATTAAAATTACAAAGATACTATTTATTGACTCAATATTTTTCCCCGAATTTTGATTTAGTTTAGACTTATAATTAGATTACCATAAAAATTCTATGAAATAAAATAATATTACAATTTATGCAGTTCCACAAAGATGTAAAATTGAACCAATCCCTGAATTGAAATGCCAAATCTCGCGACGACATTTCCATGGATACAAATTGACACCCAATATCTTTATGTACACATCAACTGAACCAGCTAAATTCCATTTATCAACCAAAGGATGTTCATTTTATTAGTATTTAGCATTTTATTTGCAAATATTTTTATATTTTGTGCTTACTTTATTATTTTATTCATTTTTATAAATGTATCATTCAAATGTGAAGAAGAAATAATTTCTTAAAATATTTTTATTGTATTTCCAGTCGAAATATCATTTAATTTTTTCAAAGCCTTTTGTTCATTATTCGATAGATAAATGAATAACATATAAGCAGTGTTGTCGATGATCCTCATTTTTCAAAATGATCTGATCCTGATCTGATCCTGGATGTTGGATCATCAAAAATGATCTGATCTGATCCGACCCCCTGGATCAGGATCAGATCAGATCAGATCACGTCAGATCATGATCTGGATCAGATCAGATCACCAGGATCATGATCCAAAAAAATTTTTTTTGTTTTTTTTCACATTTTTTTAAACCACTTTTTGAGAACGCATTAATCGCTACTACTTAGTAAAATTAATTCAATTCAAAATAGTTCCTTACAGCTAAGAAAGCAGTTTTCAATTGTGTTTCTTCAATATATTGAATTGTACGTCAAAAAAATAAAAAAAAAATCAGTAGGGGCTCGGGGAGGAAAAGGGAAGAAAAAAATCGAAAATTAAGAGGAAAAATTGATCATTGTTCGAAAGAAAAGAGTCTAAAAACCTCAAAATTTTCTTCAGCGGCCCCATTCGTGCGCTAACACCCCAGAAATAAGTTAGAATTATTCTATAAAGTGCAAAAAATGACCAATTTTTTAAAGAAAAATGGCCTATATTTTAAAAATTTTCTTTGCTGGCCACTATCGGGGCCACCGACACCTAAAAAAAATTTGTGGTTAAACCCTGGACATGGATACCCCCCATGCCAAAATCCCAGATCCGTCCGCCCCTGGGGGCACCAGGGGGTCGACGAAACAAATAAAAAAAGCACTTCGGCGCCGGAGAAAACTCCCGCGTTTTCATTCAATTTCTTACGAAAATGTCAATTTTTTGTTTAAGCTAATTTTTTTGACGAAATTTCTCTGTCTTGAAGAGTGATGGTAGTCACAATAGTCACCGGAGAAAAATTTGCAATTTTTGGGCTTCTTCCTTAAGGATGTACATCAATTTTTAAAATTTTTTTTAAACTAAATTTTCTCTGGTAATCGGTCGAAAATTTCATAATTTTTGCCAGAAAATTTTCAAAATTTGGGTCGAAATTGACCATTTTTCAACGAAAAATTGCAAATTTTTGGATCATTTCGGATCACATGAAAAAATGATCCAAAACATGATCTGATCCTGATCCAGAGGTTTCAAAAATGATCTGATCCTGATCTGATCCGGGACCTTGGATCAGATCAGATCAGAGCATGGATCAGATCATCCTGGATCATGAGGCTCATCGACAACACTGCATGATCTGGAGGCTCATCGACAACACTGCATATAAGTGAACAATATGATTTTGTTTTGAAAAGCGATATAATAAATTTTATATTTTATTGTCTTTTATTATAATATTCAATAAGCGCAAAAAAAGAGCAGATAAGAGCCAAGCGGATTTCTAGTGTTAAACGTTTAAATTTGCATAACTATTGTATTCTAGGTCATTTGTAAGACCATAAAAATTGTGATAAATTTCTTTAGCCACTTAATTATTTAAATTTTAATTCTAAATAAACGGATTAAAATTTAAATAATACTTAATTATTTAATGTTAATCCAAATAAAAGATCGTTCATTCATCCAATTCGTTCATCCATCAATCCATCGTTCAATTTTAATTTAATAGTATATATTTGATTGAATTTTCATAGATGATAGTTAGTCCATTCTAACAATTTTGATAAACTCCTTCTGACTAGAAACCAGACTAACTTGTAAGACATATTTTTCAAGATTTATTGAGAATTTTAATTCAAGAAGCCTGAAATTGTGAAAAAATAAATTTATATGGAATGAAAGGCCGCCATTACATGACGCATTTTTTATTTCATGAACTTTAGATATTTTTCATGAACAAATTTTCTGATCTGCAACTTTTCTAAATGGAATTTTTTTAGAAAAAGTTCATAAAGAAACACCGAAAAGTGGGTCACTCTAAAAGTGCCCAATTATAGATTTCTATCAGTTAAATTAATTTTTTCTTAAACTGGTGTAAAAAAATAAATCTTGAAAAAAAATCAAAATCTTGAATTTTTTGGATCGTTCTTTGTAACTAAATCTTGATTGAACCCATTCTGATTTTTCAAGAATCAAGAATGTTCGAGAATCTTTACTTCAAGATTTTGTTTGAACTTAAATACGGTCTCTATTTCTGACCGGTGCTGGGAAGTTGAAAAACCGCCACATGTTCTAGTTTGGCCGAAAACGTTTTTTTAAAGAATTATTAGGCCGAAAATATAATTAGCCATTGTGATGAATTTTATATTCTAACTTATATTCTATATATTCTAAATTTCTAACTTTTATATTCTAAATTTATTTATTTATTTATTTATTCAGTCAGCACGAAGGAAGTTTTAGTTTTTCAAAAATCCGCCAAAAAGTTCGAAAATTTTCGAAAATTCAAAAAATAGAGTCGCGAAAACGAATTTTTTTGTTCGAATTTGTAAAAATTAAAAATACATAAGATAGAAATAAAATTCTGCACAATGGCTTTTTATAATTTCGGCCTAGCATGTCCAAAAAAAGTTTTGGGCCAGACTGGCCATATTTGACTTTTTAACACCCATTTGGCTCATTTATTAACGTCCTAGCATCTATTTTGCTGGCTAGTTTGGGTTTTTGTTGGTTGTGATTTTTCAATCTAAACAATTTAATTACAGAAAAATGAAAAAAATATATAGCATTTTTAAAAATATATTGGTGTGGGAGAAAATCAATACCAATATATTTTGGTTGGGCTATAACTAGTGCCATTCATCCTTTATTATCTGTTTGGAATCTGCCTAAATTTATTAACAAACTCACGATTAGAGAGGGGGTCATTCATGAGATCGAAAGATAAAATGCCTAATGTAATAAATGCCTAATTATTTAAATGCCTAATTACAAAAATGCCTAACGGAATTAAATGCCTTATTTTAAAAAATGCCTAATTAGGTATTTAAACGCCTAATTTAAAAATGCTTAATTTGTAAAAATGCCTAAAAACTCAAAAATTTTTATAAAAATGCCTAAAAATGTAAAAAATGCCTAAAAACATGTAACAATGCCTAAAACAGGCTTTTGCACGAGTACAAATTTCGTACCCGTACCCGGTTATACCCGCCGGACCGATACCCGTACCCGTTTCATACCCGTCATACTTTTTTGCATACCCGCCCGCGGGTACCCGCGGGTATACCCACTTTTTAGGGAAAATTTAAAAAAATTCTAAAAATTCAAAAAAAACCGTTTCAAAGGTTGATTTTTAAATCAAATTTAAAGGTTCATAAAAAACGTTCAAATTTTATTCATAGAATCGGCCAACATAAGTTTTGAGACATTTTTGTCAGTCAAACGAAATCGTTGCTCATCCATTAGGTGCTATGTCGTTACAAAAAAAATATCAAAACTCAATATGTCATCTAAAAACTTTTTTGTAAGACCTGTTAGACCAAAATTATAATAGACAAAGATGTGCAGAATTTTATGCTCTATCTACTGGTATAAATTAATTTACGAATTTCGAACAATAAATGTCGAAAAAAGTCGAAAATATCGAAAATTATAGTTTTTCCTACCCTTTTCGACATTTTTGTTAGAAATTCATAAAAAAAATTATACCAGTAGATAGAGCATAAAATTCTGCACATCTTTGTCTATTATACTTTTGGTCTAACAGGTCTAAGGACATATTGAGTTTTGATATTTTTTTTTGTAACGACTCAGCACCATCCATTACAAACTATACTCGATGAACTTGCTGACAGAGCAAGTGTACTTTTGGCAATCTGCAAGACATATGGCAAAATTTTCTCGTTATTCTTCCAAAATTCAACCGGATTTCCGCCATATTCATTTGCATCTTTGTCAAAAGATTATTGAGGAGCCCTTTTTTCTCCGGCGGTCCCGATAGGGGCCGCCGGAGAAAAATTTTGCAATTTCGGGCATCTTCCTTAAAAAATTGGTCATTTTTTAAAATATCTTTTTAAAAATTACCAGTTAGGGTGTCGGCGGCCCCGATAGGGGCCGCCGGAGAAATTTTTGAAGATTTAGTGCTTTTTGCTTAAGAAAATTGATCGCTTTTTAATGGAATTTCAACAAAAATTCAAAAATTAGAACAAAAGTACAGAGGTTTAAAAGCAGAACAAATCTGATAAATTAGAACATATATCGCCCCCTAATTAAACCCAATTATTACTAATTACCTAACAAATGTTCCAACTGATTTTGCTACATTGATGATCAAAATTGCCTCGAAAACTTTTAGTTTTCATCAGGAACCGGAACCAGATTTTTGACCGGAACCGGTCGAAACCAGCTTTTTAAGCAAAAAAATTAAAAAAAATACAATTTTTTTATTTAGAATTAATATTCCTTTATAAAATTAAAAATTTTTACTTGTATTTACCAGGAAACTTTTTCTAGGTTCTTTTAAATAAATTTTTTAATTTCCAACTTTCAAAAATTATTAAAAAATATTAGAAATTTAGATAAAGCTGCAAAAATATAACATATGCAGTGAAATCTTTCGGTGAAAAATAGAGGCTTTGAAATTTTTAGTTTTTAAATGTAATCCAAAATAGCCCAATTTTTTAATAAATGTTTTTTTGGGGGGGGGGCGATAGGCAAAGAACATCATTTGATATAATAATAATAATGGAGAGGGCGGGAAAATTTTGCATTTTTGAGGGAAATATTTCTTAAGGAAATTTCACCAATTTCGCCATTTTTTCAGCCAAAAATGCCATTCTTAGGGGTGCATTTTGTAATGCGGGTAAATTGCGGGTATCCGCAGGTATAAGGTGATACCCGTACCCGGCCCGTACCCGTCTATTTTTCTAAAATCATACCCGTTACCCGCCCGTTACCCGCGGGTACCCGGGTATTCGTGCAAAACCCTGGCCTAAAACATCAAAAAATGCCTAAAACCTGTAAAAATTCCAAAAACATGCAAAAATTCCTAAATATGTAAAATGCCTAAAACATGCAACAAATGCCTCCTTCATATCAGAAAATGCTCGACTTTTTATTTTTTAGAATATATAACGAAAAATTAAAATTTTTTGTTTATTGATAAATTTCTCTTTTTAAGATGCATGATCATCGTTAAAAAGATGCATGATCTTCGTTACCATTCTGGGAAATTTCTTTATTTTACCATATGTTTCAATGAATAAGTTATTTATTTTTTTGGTATTTGTTAATTCAAATAAATAATTATTGATTAAAAACAATTTTTCACATTTACAGATTTTAGGCTTTTTCACATTTTTTAGGCATTTTTACATGTTTTTAGGCATTTTTTACATTTACATTACATTTTACATTTTAATTATTAAAATGTAAAATACATTTACATTTTAGGCATTTTTACAAAAATTCTGAGTTTTTAGGCATTTTACAAAAATTCTGAGCTTTTAGGCATTTTTAAAATTAGGCATTTAATTCCGTTAGGTATTTTTGTAATTATGCATTTAAATAATTAGGCATTTATTACATTAGGCATTTTATCTTTCGATCTAATGTAGTAGTGCCTTCTAGAGTATTATGCACTAATAGAGCTCTATTCAAGTAGGTTTATTTCCGGAAAGACATTTTTCTAAAGGATAGTTCGAAAAATGGAGAAAGATGAATGCAGATGTTATCGATGGATGAGAGACTTTTGCGCTGCATTCAATTTGGTTCAAACGCAAAATTATCTTATGTCGAATAAATTAAAAAGATCTAAAGAATCAGCGTAAGCTCATTCAAATTGGTCCGTTTTAAAAAATATAGCCAAAAGATATGCTTGGTTAATTTCGCATCCATAATTTTTTTCACAATGTACCAATTCAATTTTTTACTAGGCTCTAAAAAATTTTAGTAGAGGAGGACTCATTTTTAGAAATTTACTTAATATTTTGAACAAAAATAATTTTAATTTTGAACTAATTATAACGAAAAGAGCACAAATGTCGGAACATCTTTTGACCTTTATAAAATACATACGATCTAAAAATGAGCACCTATATAAACCACCTGTAATCGACTTCAAGCTTGCTGTTCATGTGTTAGATCAGCAGTATTTCTCAAAAAGGATTACAAAGATAATTCTTCTAGATTTTAGGGTTGTTCATAACTTAAATTTACCGATATTGATATTCGAGACCGATATTGGGGTCCGATACCCGAGTCAGATCATCCCCCCGGCCGTTTCTCCCCCCGCGCTTGAAAAATGATTATAACTTATTTTCAGCTAAAACAGAGAAGCAGTTTGATGTCAAAAGTTAGCTCTAAATGCTGCTATAAATTTGCAAGTGCAACTCGATTTGGCCAAATAGGAAATTTTACGGCCAAGTTCAGCCATAAAATCGTGGTTTGGGCCAAAGATCTGGGTATAAATTTTTCTACCTCGCCAAATCGGTTAGTTATTCATGCAAGTAGCAGACATTTAGAGTTATCTTTTGATACCAAATTCACTTCCCTAGATTTTACCTGAAAAAAGTTATAAACATTTTATAACGTGAGGGGGGCGATCTGAGGTGGGGGGAATGATGTGCAACCCTTCTCTTTACCTTTTCACCTTTTTAACAAGACAATAATGATTCCTTTTCCCATCTTTGTTGTGGGATTTTTCCATACAATTCACTCAATTTTTGTTTAAAACCCTTTTCATATGAAAATTTTTGATCGGTGAAAACTTTAACCAAAAATCGTGGACAACTAGATATGTCATAACAGATTTCGGTACACTATTATCGGTATCGAGGGAAACACATAATAAATACACCCTGCCCGCTCATTTCCCTCGAGCTATAAAAAAGATATAACTTTTTTTCAAGTAAAACCTAGAAAAGTGGATTTGGTGTCAAAAGATAATCCTAAATGTCTGCTACTTGCATGTAAACTAACCGAAAATTTATGGTCAGATCTTTGGCCAAAACCACGATTTTATGGCTTAATTTGGCCATGACTTTTTTTATTTTGCCAAATCTAATAGTTGTTATAAAAGTTTATAGCAGACATTTAATGTTATCTTTTGACATCAAACTCAGATTTTATCTTAAAAAAGTATATCATTTTACTAGCGGGGTGGGGGTTGAACGAGCGGGGGATGGGTGCATTATGTGTACCTCCCGATATCGATAATAGTGTACCGGAACCCGATATGTCAATATCGATACGATAATAGATTCTCCAAAAAAAATTTCCGATGAATTTTTAATTTTTAGTTTAATTTTAAGTCCCTTCCCCTTCCCCTTTTTAATATAGGCAGATTCTTGCAAAAAAATTAATTAAAAAATGAATTGGCGGCTCCATTATGAGCTGGCAGAAATTTTAAAAATATGAGTGTTAAGAAAATTGACCTTATTA
Source organism: Rotylenchulus reniformis (assembly GCA_001026735.1). NCBI lineage: Eukaryota > Metazoa > Nematoda > Chromadorea > Rhabditida > Hoplolaimidae > Rotylenchulus > Rotylenchulus reniformis. The sequence goes on from LDKF01000002.1 coordinate 170,569, forward strand.
AATTTACAATGATCGGTCAGTCAGTTAAGTAATTTCCAAAGTGCCATTTTATCCTGTGTAAAAAAGATCGATTTCCGGTAAAAAAAAAAACCAGTGTTGGGAAAAGCTCCGGCTCCGGCTCCAGCTCCGCTCCGGCTCCGGAGCTGGAGCCGGAGCGGAGCCAAAATTTTGGAAAGGCCGGAGCCGGAGCCGGGGCTGGAGCCGGAGCCGTGAAAAGTTTCAAAAGCTCCGGCTCCGGAGCCGGAGCCGTAAATTTTGAAGGGAAAATGGGTGCTAGGTCACACTTTTGGTGAGGGAAATGAGAGAAATCACACACCATTTTTTTCCTCTGTGTTATTTTGGCGCCTGCTGCCATCAGCTCTGCTCAGTCTCTCTTACTCCACTAGACGTGCGAGAGAGAGCAGGGCAGGGCTGGACGCAATCGGATTTTTTTAATCCGCAACCCGCAACCCAAAAAAGGCCGCAATTTCCGCAATCCGCAACCCAAAAAACCCCGCAATTTCCGCAACTCGCAATCCGCAATTGCGTCCACCCCTGGAGCAGAGGGAATACAGACGAGCAGAGAAAAAGAAATAGTGTTGATTTCCATGCATTTCTCTGCTCAAAAATGCATCCCATCGATTTTTTGCTCAAAAAAATTGGAAGTATTCGAGTTACCAAAATAGAGCCGGAGCTTTTCCGGAGCCCGGAGCCGGAGCCAATTTTTTGGAACCCCGGAGCTGGAGCCGGAGCTAAATTTTTTGTGACGCCGGAGCCGGAGCCAAAATTTCTCATTTTCCCAACACTGAAAAAAACTTAATACCTTAAGAATCCGATTTTTATCGACTTGATACACGATAATGTTATTATCGAGCCTTACTAGTTTACTAGTAACATTTGTGATCCCGAAATTGTAGACCATTCATAATAGTTACCGCGTGGTCCCCGCGGGGCGGTGCACCTGGGGCCAATTTAAATTATGCTCGACAAAGATATTCGACATTTTCATTTGTCGAGTAAAAAAAATGTCGAGCAAATCCAATTAAAATTAAAAATTTTGTCGAGTGTCGGTTCTATTTGTCATGTGTCGAGCGTTATACGTCGAATATCGAGCGTTTGTCGAGCATTTGATTCAAATTATAAGAGATAAATGAGGAAATCGACAAATTTACTCGACAAACGACAAAATTTTGGGGGTGCTAAAAGCGGTGTATCAAATTTGTCGAGTACAGATTTTATGCATAATTCGGTCAATTTTTATGTTGTAAAATTTATTCGAAACTTTATTAACAACATTATCAAGGGGATTTGAGTTCCTAGTCGCTCTTGGGTGAAAAATAGGTACTTGTGCAGTTTCCCCCCCCCCTGGAAATTTTTTTAACTCTTTTCCTTAACCAATTTGAATAATTTTGAAAGCGAACCGGGGGTTTTCAAATGTGCTGAGTTCGAATCTGATGTCAGATTTCTCGTATGATTTCATCAAATTTATGATTTTGTCATTTTTCTGCCTTTTATTCAATTTTTATAACAATCTGATGCTATACAAAAAATAAATCAAAAAGATGACAAAATCATAGATTTGATGAGATCATACGACAAATCTGACATCAGATTCGAACTCAGCACATTTGAAAACCCCCGAATCACTTTCAAAAATTTTCAAATTGGTTAAGGAAAAGAATAAAAACAAATTCCAGGAGGGGTAAACTGCACAACTACCGAAAAATACCAAATTTAAACAAAAAAACCTATATTATAATGACGAGATGCCATTTAATTTTTTTAATACTTAAAAAATTTTAGGTAAAAAACTTATTATAATTAATTACAAGCAAAATTTATAATCAACGTTCTATTCGAATATTTTTTTTTAAAAAATGGAAAAATTTTCTAATTAAGAAAATATGAGGTCCTACGAAAAATTTTCTATGGAATTCCATCTTCAATTCAATCTATTCCCATCCATTTTTTTGTATGAATTTAATTAACATTTTATTGTTTGTCTAAAATGCCATTGGTTTCATCATTCAAAAAGTGTGCCAAGAGGAATGAACAGAAAAAGAGAGAGTGTGAAAAAAGAAGAGGAAAAATTTGTCCACTTGACATTTTTTCTGTCGAGTGTCAAGTAATGAAAATTGTAATTTGAATTGGTGGACATCCTACTCGACAGTCAATATTCGACACTCGACAAATTTTCGTTTGTCGAGCTTTTTCTCGAGTATCGAGCACAATTTGAATTGGCCCCTGGTTTCACCCCCGCGCTAGAAAAATGATCATAAAATGATCATAACTTTTTTCAACTAAAACATAGAAAAGTGAGTTTGGTGTCAAAAGATAGCCCTAAATGTGTGCTATAAATTTATTTGAACACCTAACCGATTCGGCCACGTCGAAAAAGAGTTATGGCCAGATCATTGGCCAAAACCACGATTTTATGGCTTAACTTGGCCACAACTTTTTTTTTCAAATCGATTAGTTGTGCTTGCAACTTTATAGCAGACATTTAGGCTATCATTTAACACCAAATTCATTTTTCTATGTTTTACCTGAAAAAAGTTATGATCATTTTTATAACGCGGGGGTGAAACCAGCGGGGGTGAAACCAGCTGTTCCGCCCCGCGGGGACCCCGTCACCGTCCCCGCGAGGGTTGCCAGTCCCCGTCCCCGCAGGCCTTGTCCCCGCGGGGACACGGGGACAAAATGCACCCCTAAGAATGGAGAAATCGGCTTCCTAAAGTAATTTTTCATAATGAATGTTTGAAAAATTTGAAAATTTTTCTCCGGCGGCTCTTATCGGGGCCGCCGACACAACTACAATAGCGTATACTGGAGAATTTGAAATCGGTCATTTGTATCTCCACGATTGAGTCCCCACGTTTTGGTCACCATATTTGAGTTCTCGTTGCTATACAGGGTGCGGCAAAAGTCCTTGCCCGCAGAAAATTGCGAATAACTTTTTATTAATTGATCAAATTGCTATCAATTACCGTCAAAAAATGCACAACTACATAGGGTACTTATATAAAAATTAGTTTAAAAAATAACCACCCTTGGAACAGAAATTGAGACGAAATCGACGCTGGCACGCAGGTACCCCCCATCCTTCTTCCGGGCGAAAATTTTCTTACATTCGAGCTCTATCAAAACCGTTAAAGGGATAGAATATGGGCAAAACATCCTTCTTTTTCTAACCATATTGTCAGACATTCCAAACATCCAGCTTCAGTTATGGTTTAGGCTGAATTTAATCAAGGAACAAAAAACCCTGTTTTTCATGAAACCATGGGCCAAAATCAATTAAGATTATAACTTATGGAAAAATTTTTTTAGTGTATTTTTAAACCTCGTTCCATAGGCTACTTTTAGGGCCAGAGTTATTATTTTTCATTAGGATTTAGCACCCACCCACAGAGCTCACGAAGATCAGACCTGGTGCCGGACCCGTTTGCCCGGGTTATTATCATCCCAAGAATGGCCTTCCTATTCTCCTGATCTGAACCAGGATTTTCCATCTAGACTATTTTGGAGGCCAGGATCTGTGCTACTGCTCATAAAATTTGGAGTTGCTCATCCAGGCCCTTCTTAGAGAATGGGACAAAATTCCGATTTAAGAGCTGCGTGCCAGCGTTTTTTTCGCGCGATTTCGTCTCAATTTCTGTTCTAAGTGTGGTTTTTTTTAAACTAATTTTTATATAAGTACCCTATGTATTTGTGCATCTTTGACGGTAATTGATAGTAATTTGATCAATTAATAAAAAAGTTATTCGCAATTTACGGCGGGCAACGGGTGCTGTGTCGTTGATCCAAAAATGTCAGAATGGGCGTTCATGTCGCGAAAATCGCGAACGTTATACGAGGTATTTTATGTATAAAAATCTCGAAATATAGCCATAAAATTTAGATAAAAATTGTGAATGGAAAAAAATGAAAAATATGGTTTTTGTAATTTATTGTGCAAATGAACAAAATTAAAAAATTATTTTGTAGAAAGAAAGGTTCCATTATATTTGGTTCGAATAAAAAGCGATTTTTATGCCAAAATTTTGCAAAAAATTTTTGAGTACAAAATAACATAATTCCAACAGTTAAAAATGTCTAGAAATGGAAAAAAGAATTAACATGAAAATTTTAATTTTTTAGTTTTTAGATTTTTTATCTTATTAGTGGTACTGTTATTTATCTGCTAATAATGCGATGAGAAAAACATTAATATGTTTAATTTTTCTATTTAAAGGTGCAATAATTTTTTCTTTTTACAAAAAAACTTTTTAGAATTCTAACAATAAAATTTCTGACCTGTTTGGGTCAACGCCCATTCTGACATTTTTGGATCAACGACCCAGCCCGCGGGCAACGACTTTTGCCGCACCCTGTAAGATTGTTAGAGACCAATCCGGTTGACTGGCCTCCCAGTCCCTAAAACCCCTTAAAATTGAACCTTTCAAAATTTCCCTCAGCACGCGTACGCCCTCCAAGCTCATGACGCCCTCCAAGCCGAAATCCTAGATCCGCCCCTGCCTTATGTGTTAGCTTAAATAAGAATTTTTTCTTTTTCAAAAAATTTAGTCCTTGAAATTTTTGAAAAAAAATCCAACATTATTATAGAACTCCGATCTTTGAAAAAAAATTCTAAAATTTTGGAAATTTTCGATTTTGAAAATTTTTAAATTTTTTTTCAATAATTAAAAGACAGAAAAAAGTCTTGTCCCCGCGGGGATGCTATGTCATTTTAAAAAAAAGTATCTTAATGGCGTTTAAAAAAAGATCAAAACTCAATCTGTCCTCTAAAAACTTTTTTGTTAAACCTGTTAGACCAAATGTATAAAAGGCAAAGTTGTACAGAATTTTATGCTCTATCTGCTGGTATAAAATTTTTTCGAATTTCGAACAAAAAGGTGGAAAAAAGTAGAAGAAACTTATTTTCAATATTTTTGACTTTTTCGATATTTTTGTTCGAAATCGAAAAATTATATACCAGCAGATAGGGCATAAAAATCTGCAAAACTTTGCCTTTTATACATTTGGTCTAACAAGTCTAACAAAAAGGTTTTTAGAGGACATATTGAGTTTTGACCCTTTTTAAAACGACCCGGCAACCCCACGGGGACCCCGCGAAAATCTGTCCCTGTCCCCGTTCCAGTCCCAGTCCCCGCGAGGGTCGTCAGCAGTTCTCCGTCCCCGCGGTGACCCGTCCCGCGGAGATTCCTGCTGCAACCCTAATAATAACCTTTGGTGTCTTATTATCTCTTCGGTTTAAGTCCGTATCAACTCACCTAATCCGGATTAAGCGAATCCTGATCCTATCATCATCCATTTAAAAAAATTCTAGAACAAGTTATCATTAAAAATAAAATATCATGGAACGAAATTTTCAAAAATTACGTTGGAAATATGCAACCAAATATCGATTTTCAGCTAAAAATTCGCCTTACAATTCAGCATTTTAATTAGATTAAGCCGGTCTTTGTTTTTGTCCCAAAACGGGACTGGTAACAGTGGATCCAAAAACCGGTGAAACCAATAACCGGGGGTTTTCCCAGTTTTTGTGCGTGAAAGAAAATTGACTTCTCAATAGAATTTTGATTATTCTATTAGATCTTTGGCAAAATGTACATTTTAATTTGGATGAATTTTTTCCACATTTTTCTCTATTACAACAGTGTAAATATCAAAATATACTTAATCCAAGATTTTAAAATTCGTTCATTTTATTAGCTAATTGGATCATCCATCATAAAATGCCAAAAAATTTTAAAAATAAAAATTCCAAGAAATTAAAAATAATTTGAATATAGGGTCGTATAGTTATTATTTATTATTGGCTTTTTTTTTTTTTGCTTTTTACTTTGGACATTTTGGCAATAGAGTTTTAGTTTTCGGATTTAGCGATT